>APFE030774861.1:0-12317 GCA_000404065.3 Pinus taeda
CACCTGTTTGGAATGTAATTCAGGAGTCTGCAAAAAGACCAACTTCCACAGATCATACCTCCACAAATATAGTGCGAAAAGCTCTGAAATTTGGACCCGAGCTTCAGTGTGATTTCTTCTCAAATGGTTTTTTTTTTAGCTTCTGAAACGTCATGGACAAAAAAATTATAGAGAAAATCCCACGATGACCTGTTTGGAGCACCTAAACCCTAGAATCCAAACCTTTGATAAGAAATGTTATGAAACCAGCTCAAGAAAAAGATAGAAAAGATAGATCAACGCCTTAAAATTCAGCCTTTTCAAGGGGGCAACCTCCTTTACATTACAAAATGAACAATTCTTGGATGATTCAAATGACAAAACCTCCTTTCTATATATAGGAGTCTAAGGAGTCACAATATAACCCAGCCGACCTAACAATAATAATATAAAGCCACAAAAATAACAATAGAGGGATTCTATGGGGAACAATAACAATAATATGGCGACAATAGGGGCACAACAATATTAATAAGGGATGCAACTACAATAGTAATGGGGTAATCACTAGTATTATAGGGACCCAACAAATGTCATAGCCAAAGAAGATGCATTCGCAAATGCAGTGTTGAATATAACTATTGTAATGAATGACTTTAGATGCTTTTATTAAGGATATAGCTTCAATGTACTCTTTGGGAGGGACAAAGAATTCTAAAGATAATGAGAGGATTCTGTCCACTTCTTGCAATTTCATCTCTAATGGCACTGCATTTTGCTTTCGAATATCTAATTCTCATGAACTTCATGTATTTTATTGTCTTGCCTCTAAGAAATAGAATAGGGAAACTTACATGTGTGAATTCATGGGAATTCCTACTGTATTGTCTATGTATCCATGCGTCATTTAACCTTCAGGGATATATATGAACATATGCACAAGGTGTCAGCAACAAATAAATAAAATTAGGTGAACACTTTGAAGGATATATATATATATAGAGAAATGTGGAATTGAGAGAACTATAGAGTTCACACCACTAATACATGCTTCCACGATATTTATCAGTTTCCTTACTAACTAAAATATATAGGCCAAATTTGAAATTGGGTAGTCCTACATTCACAAGAAATTCACAAGGGAATATTATGAGTGTGTACATAGAGATATGAATAACGTTCCAACATGCACCTTATCATATCAACCAACTGAATCTATATTTGTTGGCACTGACACTAGGTAAAAGTTAATGGGTTATGGAACTTCACTACGGAATGCTACCATAGCCTCTACTAATTGATTAACTAAATCAAACAAATCAATTGGAAAAACTAAGAAATGGATTAAACTGTAGCTTCTTCTTGGGAAACAAAATCTCCTTATTATGGCTATCGAATTTATTTTCATACAGAAAAGATCGATCTCTCGACAAGAAATCTACTTATATTCATGCAAATAAAGGCCCATAGACAATGTAAACTACTAAAGTAAGGTGTAGTGATGGTGTTCCCATATCCCTTTCTTTTCCTGGTAATTAGGTTGTTACTCCTTATGAGTGTTTTGATATGCCTTTGTTCCCAGGGATGATTTAGATGCTATGTTACAACTCGCAGAGACTTGTTATAAATGAGTGCTACGTTACAACTCATAAATACTTGTTATAAATGAGTGTTATGATATGTCCTTGTTCCGAGGGATGATTCAGAGGCTACATTACAACTAAAAAATAATTGCTATAATAATTGAAATAGAATCAAAAGTGTTGTCATTAGATATCCTTATTTAATTGAGCAAATGTTAAGGTAAACAACTGTAATAGAACATATGTTTCAAAGTTCACACACTTCAGCCTGTCAACCCCGCTCAAGGTAGGGACTTGGTGCCTTGAAACCCTCCTTGTTATAAATTCAATTTGATTTAAGGCTCGAGTTATTAATGGGAATTTTGTTTTGTAAAGGAAAAAATTTCCTCACATTACATGACAGGAATAAAATATTATGTACATCTAAAGAGTAAAGTAGTGAAGATTAAAAAATAAAAAAGATAACATTAGTAGATATCTTACTATAAATTCTAGAGTAATTTAATAAGTAAATAAATTATTGTTGAAAAAATTATGTTGAATATTTTTTTGTTGAAAGTTATAATGTTATCTAATTGATATGAATTTTTATCATGACACATTTTATTTAAAAATACTAAAAAAATTAAAAAGGTATATTTAATAGATATGTGTTATTATAAAGTGGAGAATAGTTTAATAAGTAAATACATGATTATTAAAAAAAATATGTTGAATGATAAATGTCTTAGTTGGAGTGGTTTGGTGAACAATTAGTTTCTTTCGTTGGGTGGATTCTAGTATTAAGAGACATGTTGTATAAGGCCCTTAGTGAAATTTATGAATATTTTGGTAAACTTATTATTCACATATAGATTCTACCACATAGGTGTATATTTCATTAGTTTCTTGCCAATGTAATGAATATTTGACCCTTTCATGTGCTTTATGGAGCCTTGAATGAAATTCTATGTGAGAGGCATGTAGTTGACATAACACCCATGATTTAAATGTAGAAATTCCATTTATAGGGAAGCTCTTCATTATTCCAAGTGTAGTTCCATTAAAACTTGTTAGATCAATGCTAATAATATTAATATATATAAACTATTTGTTGCAGTTGTTAATCAACCAATTTGCTACTATGAAGGAGAGTGAAAAGGGAGACTCATCCTCTTTATACATCCATGAGAGAATCTACAACTATATTCTCCTTTCCTTTCATATAAATTATCTCATATTTATATACAAAAATTTTGGTGACTCATTTTTATTTCATGGGGAAAAAATCCTTTGCTCTCGGGAGTATTTCAAGCCACTATTATTGGTTTTAGTGTATAATTGTTTCCCTAGTAGGAATAGAAACCAGATATCCATAACATGCAATATAGCCATCATCTCCTTTACATAAATGATTTTCCCAAGTTCCTCTTACATATTTGTTTGTTGGTCAAATCCAATGGTCATCCCACTTTGATCCTCTTTGTTGAGTATTGATCTAATGACTTTACATGCTCCACCACCTTCCAACACAAGTTTAGTGAAGTAGATTAGAAAGAGTATTAGGAACATAGATGGAATTCTTCAAGTTTTCCACATCATTTTGTCTCAAAGAATTTTTTTAATCAAGGGTGTGGGTGGAGTTACAATATTATCACATTTCCTTATAAATTTCTATAATAACTAGTGAGATGAAGAAAACATCTTAAAATTTTAAGAGTTTTAGAGTAATTCCATTCCTTCATTGCTTCAATTTTCTTTAGGTTCACACTCACACATTCATCACTAACAATATGGTCTAAATATTCCAATTCATATAAATAGAGATACTAAAGTAGTTGTAAAACATAATCCTCATCTTGTGATGTTTATTAGAAGTTGGAACAAGGAATGCGCATGGAAAAGGATAAAGGGAATCACCAAGATTTTGTAATGTCCTTAGGGAATGTGAAAAATAATTTTAGTAATATCTACCTCATTCATGCAAATTTGATGATAGATAGAGTAGAGGCTAACTTCTCTAAACAATTAAGCACCCTTGAACTCATTCAAATGGATATCAATGACTAGAATGAGGAGCTTCACTTGGAGTTTTAGATTTTTGAGAACTCAAAAGTTAGGATGAATATTACATGCGTGTTATACCTTGAGGAACATGGTAGCAAGTGAATAAGGAAGCTTAGTATTGGGAAAATGATGGAAATGACTAGAAATTATTGAACCATATTTTCTATTTGTTTTTTTTGGAAAACAAATGGTGAAATAGGCATAGCATAAGTGAGAGGCTATATGTGTTGAGTTAAATAAATTTAATCATGATCAACTCATGTATAGATTATGGAAATCCATGGTGATAAGGAATTAAAGTCCCTAACCATTTAACACCAAAGATAATATCTCAACCACACATTTCAATAGAAAACATGTGGGTTTTCAAGGAATAACACCCATTAGGAGTCTCACATTTTCACAATGACCACTACATTTTGTATAACCTCCAATAGTAATAATGATTTGAAGGTTGTGAACAACATGGATATAGTGGTGTTTTTCTCGGGCTACACATAATGATACATGAAGCTATGGATGTTGCCACAATCAACTTAGAGGACAAATTTTGGTTGATTGTTGTACTCGACCAATATGAGGATTTGGGGAATAGAAATACAATTCAAGACATAAAGGGATATCTAAGCTTCCAAATATTGTAGAGCATATGGGGGAATGTATCAAATATATGAATTGATATTCATTGAATATATAACTACAATAATAATATGAAATGTCCTTTGAAATTACCTTAAAGAGTTTTTCTTCTTACATTTATGTCAAAGAAAATATTTCTTATCACAGTTGTAGCAAATGCCTTTAAGTTGACTTTGTATGATTTTGTTTTGAGTGGGCCTAATGGTTGAGAGCATGTGTTTCCTAGAGGGAGGTAGAGTATCTAAGCATGTGTATACTTTCAAAATTAAATAATTGAGGAAGTAGGTCCCCTTTTCCACAAACAAGGGAGTCTCATACACCAATTTGGTGTCTAGATTGCCCATGACCTTAAATATATTATTATTATTAATTTGTGGGTTTTAAGTGGCGGGGAGGATAGATAAGGATTTGTGGAAGATGAAATAGTGATCCAAAACCTATTGTAATGTGACATTATTATTTAACATTTAAAACTAAAGATTAGACTAGTAAATTGTTTCACAAATAGTTTTTTAATATAGAAATATTATGTTTACATATTTAATAAGTGAAAGAACCAACTAAAATCAAATGACCACAAAATTAAAAAAAACTTAGAATTTTAATAATTGATCTATGAGATCATTAAACACATAAAGAGATAAGAGAAGTAATAAAATCATACAGCGAAGAGAAAGTTTAAACACATAGTGACACTTTTTTTATAAAAATAATAATTCACAAGAGGATACAAAGTAAATTAAAAATATGAACTAAAAATTAAACCTCACTTAATAGAAAAAATTATATGAAAGTAAGTTGTTAAATATAAAAATATACAAGTTATAAAATTCATGTATAAAATTAATCGAAAATTATATTAATAAAAATGTGAATACACATTAAATTCAATCTAAAATGTGAATTTTCATTCTCTCAATAATTTAAAGTTAATTAAGAATTTGAAATTATTCCAATCAAACAAAAAATAACAAAGGAAAATATGGAAATAATAAAAATTCTCATACCCTTCCTATAAAAATAAAATTTAAGTATGAAGGACGAAGGGAAAGGCTTCGGACTTCCCAAGTGCACTGTGCGCTCAAGGGAGAGAAGGAGGGCACAGGGTGCAATTCCAAAGGACAAAGGGAAAGTCTTCATACTTCCCAGGTGAACTGCGCACTTAAGGAAGAGAAGGAGGGATCAACGCACACTCGTAAAGGCTAAAGGATAAAGGATTCAAGCCTTCAAGGTGTGCTCATGTGCTCACGAGGCTTAGGAGGGCACATGGCACAAGTATGAAGGTTGAAGGGTGAAGTTTAATTCCTTTGGAGTGCGTTCATGAACTCCAAGGGTCAAGAGGGTGCATGGAATATTGTGGAAGGCTAAAGGGTTGGCTTTGAGGCCGTCAGGGTGTGCTCATGCACTCAAGGAGGGCACACTTCTTTGAGTCAAAGGAGTGCGCTCAAAGGAAGACTTAGTTTCTTGAAGGGCGTAATTCAGAAAGAGGAAGGGGAAAGGGATTAAGGAGTGTAATTTTATCTCTTTGAGGGTGCATGACACAATTCTAAACAACGAAGGATTTCTGCTCAAGGCTTGAGAGTGTGCTTTTGCGCTCCTAACCTCAGTGGGCTCATTTTGCAACTAAAATTTGTCTAAGTCTGGGATATAGGGTGATGTGTGAACATAATGAGTTTGGACATAAAACCATATGCGACACATACCAAATCATCGAGAGAAATCATACAACCTTGAACAATGATAAGTGTGCATTAAAATTCCACTTTTCATGCATTTACCAAGTACAACGAGTGAAGTATGTGCGATTGCGACCAAAATGTGTCGTTTTATAATCACAAATATGTTACAATCATGAAATACACTTAAAGATGTTCTAATCAATGCGATGACAGTTGAGAACATGCAACAACACTTGAAACACATAGAATAGCATGATAAAACACTTGAAGATCAATGTGACACTGGATATGAATGTGATAGTAGGCTCCAAAATTTGAATGTAGTGAAATGTTTGGAGGGTGTTGTAGTAGTGACAACACTTGGTGACAAAATGGGCAACCTTCAACTTCTTTGTATAGGAATATATTTCGGTTAAAGGGTCAAACCTTTAGGAAGTACTGATTTCCTTGATTCCCCCCTTTCGACTTGGTTATATACATAACATCTCACTTTCTTCTACTTGGTTTAACACACAAAAGATACATCGTATCACAATTGTTTCAATCTAGGAAAGGGTAATATGCGCGATGAGTTCCTGATATTCATAGTATGAGTTTTCATCTCTCGTGCTTCTACACTGCCAACAGGCCTGGATAGTACCCCGACGAAGTCACTTTAGCAGTACAAATATTTCTTTGCTACCAGCGAGCCTAGAAAATACCCTAGCAAAGTTGCTTGCTTCACCTCCCTACCCAAGAAGCCTTTCTCTTCTTTCACCCTTTATTTATGTATTTAATAGGACTATGCATCGAAACTTATTATTTTCAATGGGAAGAAGAGGGATATTGACTTATTGAGAGTACATGATATTGCCCTTCAGAGAAGTATTATAGACCTTTGATATTGCTTTTCTTTCTTTAAATTTTCCACTTATCCCTTATATACTAGATTGGAGAAGCGTTCATACACAAGTAGATTTACACCAAGTTGAGTAGTTTATATACTATCATAAGCATGGATCTAATAGGTTCCCTCAAGGTTATCCTTTTGGATGAGTCATATTTTCCATCTGGACTTAGCTCAACCTATGGAATTTTCCCAAAGAAAGAAGGAGAACGAAAAAACCCAAGCATTGTGGTTGTCACACTTCTATTTTATTACACCATAAAGTCATTTCAAGCCATGCACTTTTACACGAGGGTCTTATTTATGTATAATAACCAAGAAACACAAAATGACACGACATGACGAACACAATACACTTACAAGTATACGAAAAGAGAAACATCTAGCTGCTATTTAAAAAAATGCTTCAAATGTCATCCATTTACAGAAAGGGGTTTGTTAAAAATGACAACTAGGGCCAAACTCCATGTGGGTCATCTTATTAATGGAAATTGATATTTTTCTTGGATCCTTCTTATTGAGAGGTGTAGGATTGATCTAAATATCATCCGATTCTGATAACTATTCAAGGAGTTACGAATTTATTTGCATTATAAGACAATTCGTCAAGTTGAGCCAACAACCAAATAAACCCCACATGCGCTCAACATTTTAGTATAAATAGAGGTGGCCTTCAAGTAATTTCAACACACTTTGGATCTCTTCCTCTCTCTACTTGTCTTTGGGTTTTAGTAGGAGGAGAGATCTTAAGGAATGACATTGCCCTGATCCAGAGGGCAGAAAGCTAAAAAAGCTGAAAAAGTTGGAACTGCCGAAAAAGCCGAAAATGCCAGAAAAGCCAGAATTGTCAGAAACGCCGGAATTGTCGGAAAAGCTAGAACTGCCAGAAAAGCCGAAACTTCTGGAAAATTCGGAACTGTCGGAAAATCCAGAAAAGCTGAAAATGCTGGAATTACTGGAAAATCCAGAAACGTTGGGACTGCCGGAACTGTCGGGAACAACCAGAACTACCAGATCTACCAGAAACAACTCGAACTGCTAGAACTGCTAGGAACTATCGAAATAGTCGGAGCATATGTATTTGAAGAAGATTAGCATGCAAGGGACAACTAACTAACATTGAGATAGTTGCATGGTACTTAGCAGAAAATAAACCAAGCATGCAATGCTACAGCTAGCATGCAAGGGAAAACTAGCATGCAACAACAAGCATGTTAACGACAACAAGCATGCTAGGGACAACAAGCATGAAAGGGATAAAAAGAAAGCAAGGTGCAGCCAACACATAGGTCAGGATGGCAACATGGTGCAACAATGGCAGATAATGCAATATAGTGATGGGTACAGTCATGATTAATGAAGTGCGCTGAGATGCAACATAGCGATGATGGGTGCAACATGGTGCAGCATGGTGAGGTGCAGCATGATGACGAAATGCAGCATAATTATAGGTGAAGGAGTCACCTTGGAGAATTACTTGAAGCAACATGTCCTCAACTAATCTCAGGTATCATCTTCTTAGAGATGATCTATTCTCTTATCTAGATAAGTCAAAGTGTTGAATTTTGTTGTAAACGTACTCCCTCTCTCTCTCTGTTGAATTATTGAAGAACATATATGAAGAATTGATCAAGGGTTTCCCCACATTGGGGTTTGTCCCTGGCTAGCGCCACATCTTGTGTCCTCTATGTTCTATTTGCAATTTACTTTTATGTTTATGTGATTGCTAATCTTGAAAGGATACGGAGCTAACTATGGAAATTTAAATAAATTGCTCTAAGCATAGAACATACCTAAAATTAACATGGTATTACAGGTGAGGTGAAGACAATGCCCAAGTAAGAGTGAAAGAGAAATCACCAAAGACAGGTGGGAAAGGACAAAAGTGTCAATGGATTCCTCATCCCTCTTCAAATTCACTAAGGGTGAAGTCGAAGTAGATAATATTACCATAATTGCACAACGGAATATGGCCTACCTAAAGATAACTTCATTGGAAGACCAGATATCAGGGTGGAAGGAAAGGCAGATAACTCATTCGACCATTATGTGAAGGAGTGTTCGAATGGCAGGGACACATCACTTGATGATGATAACAATCATCCCAGGGACATCTTCAATGATTAAAAGAATCACAGGTAATGCAAGTCATCAAGGAAATGGCCGACTCTTCATAGAAAGAAAGGAACCCAAGGTATGGAGAATTAAATGTTGTCTATGATAAGATAAAGAAGTGTTATATCGTATTGGCCCTCTCCTTCAAATTCTTTGGGAATATAACATATAGATTACACTCTTCAAGGCACTTCATCAGATAGATGGGTACACTCTCTAATTTGGTAGAGATGGAAACAATCATGGGATTATACTTGTGACCGATGCCACCTATCTCGGAAAGGGTGTAGGGAATGTTAACTCTCAACTGAATAAGGGTAACTCGATTCATTTACAAAATCTCTTTTATGTACCTGATCGTAATAAGAACCTGGTGTCCATCTTGGAAATGGAAGTCAAAGGTTTCAGGGTGGCTTTCATTGATGGAATGGTACGTGTTAAAAAATATAATTGTCAAGTATTCTTTTCCTCATGGATTCAGGGTTGGAAATTTGTATCAAGTTGCAGGATGGTCAATTAGAGATCATGTCAATTGACATATTGCATCTATAACATCGAAGGTCTACCTATGGGGCCCTACCTGATGTGAGTCAAATGGTGATAGGGATGTCTGAATTCGAGTAAAGAATGAAGGTACATGTCTGAGATGTATCGAAGAAAAATCTTATAAGGGGACCATTCGCCTCATGCAGCAGGTCCACAGGTTTGGAACAACTCGAGGAGTTTGAGATTCATGATCGGGAATCTCATGTATATAGGTGGAAGAAATCCCTCTATGGCTTGAAGCAAAACACCTCGAGCATAGTATGAGAGGATTGATAGCTGTCTGATGAAGCTGAATTCACTAGGAGTGAAACCGATCCAAACCATTACTCGAAGGTTGTGGATGACAGACCTCTCATACCAGCACCTTATGAGAACGACCTATTTTTGACAGGTGCAAACCCTCTCATTTGCAGAAGTAAGAGGGAGTTGGATCTCGGATGTGGAATGATAAACTGCAATCTTATGACTACCTCAAGGATCTTAACATTTAGAAGTTAAATGGTATTGATGTCGGACCATATTTGGGAAATGCCTCTGAGTTTCATAAACTCATTAGTGTTTATGTTCTTGGTGAAATTTTGTGCAGACATATGTTTTACAGTTAGCATGGTGAGATCATATTTGGTTGAGCCTCAATGGATTAGTGCCAAGAATCTTCTAAGATATCTTCGGGGCACAATCTCTCATGGATTGAGATACACTACTAGAAATATGAAACCGCATGAATATTCGAATGTTGACTGGGCAGGTAGTGTGGAGGATCTCTAGAGCACTTCTCATTGGTGGTTCTTTTGGCTTCTACTTTGATATCATGGATGAGCAGGAATTAGGAGTCGGTTGCTATAAGCACCGCCGAGACTGAATACATAGCTATGAGTATGTTCTTGTGTGAAGCTGCATGGCTGCAGAAGCTCTTAAGTGAGCTCTCTGTACACATGATGAATACCACTATGATTCCATGTGACATCTAGAGGGGGGATTTGATTATTGAGGAATCATGTATTCGATGATTTCTCCAGTAGATAGACATCAGATACTACCTTATCTGCGATATGGTAAGTCAATGAGTGAGGAGGCTCCATCACCTTGACACTGATGTACAGGTCGCAGACATTTTGTCAAAGCCCCGGGGAAGGTCAAATATGTGTCTTTCTCGAATGACTTGGATTCATACGACCATAGGGCGACTCACCCTCACCTGGTGGTGCACTATGGAACAGGATGATTAGTTCTCGTGTGGGCCAGGATGATTTGTTCTCCATGGTGACTATGGAATAGGATGATTAGTTCTCCTATGGGCCAGGATGATTTTTTCTCTGTGGAAAGTCTGGAAAAGGATGATTAGTTCTCCTGTAGGTGAGGATGATTAGTTCTCTATGGAATCCACTGACAAGATGATTCGTTCTCCTGTGGATAGGATGATTAGTTCTCCTATCAAGGCATCCTACCCATGCAATCTGGGACTAATGGGAAATACCTCTCATCTGATCAATCAGTAGGGAAATGAGGATAGGGACCATAATAGTACTATCGATGGATGCATCGTTGTATCTACTGTACTCCCCATGCTAGGATGACCTCCATTGATCTGCGATCAGTATGAGTGGTTTGAGACACTCTCCTGTGGCATTGATCTGGGATTAATGAAACTGATATTGGATCAGTACGATTGGTTTGAAACACTCTCTTGTAACATTGATTTGGGATCAATGAAACTGATTTGGGATCAGTATGAGTGGTTTGAGGGACTCTCTTCTGACATTGATTTGGGATCAATGAAACTGATCTGGGATCAGTATGAGTGGTTTGAGACACTCTCTTGTGATATTGATCTGGGATCAATAGAACTGACTTTGGGTCAATAAGAATGATGTGACACACTCTCTTTAGATGAAACTAACTTTGGGTAAGTAGAGAATGGTATGAGACATTCTCGATCAATTCTTCTTCATGGTTCAGCAGAGTAGATCTCAGCAGATCAAAGTAGAGTAGAGCAGAGTAGAGCTCATTAGGTCTGAGAAAATCAGAGTAGTATAGGGCACTCATGGCAGAGATAGTACAGTCAGACATATGGATCAACGGATGGAGTTCTCCCTAGTTGAGAGGGAGTGTTTAAATTGGAAACTAGGGCCAAACTCCATGTGGGTCATCTTATTTATAGTAGTTGATGTTTTTCTTAGATCCCACTCAGCAAGAGGTGTAGGATTGATCTAAATATCATCCAATTCCGATAAGTATTCATGGAGTTATGAATTTATTTGCGTTATAAGACAATTCGTCAGTGTTGACCAGCAACCAAATAAACCCCACATGTGCTCAACGTTTTACTATAAATAGAAGTGGCTTTCAATTCATTTCAACACACTCAGGATCTCTTCCTCTCTCTACTTGTTTTTGGGTTTTAGTAGGAGGAGAGATCCTAAGCAATAACATTTCCCTAATCTAGAGGGTAGAAAGCTGGAAAAGCTAAAAAAGATGAAACTGCTAGAAGAGCCGGAAATGCCAGAAATGCTGGAACTGCTAGAAAAGTCAGAACTAGGGGAAAGGCACAGCTACTGGAACTTCCAAAATAGCTAGAACTTCCAAAAAAGCCGAAATTTCCAGAAATTCTGGAACTGCCAGAAAAGCTAAAAAATCCGGACCTGCTAGAAAAGCCAGAACTGCGAGAAAAGCCAGAAGCACCGAAAAAGCTGGAAACGCTGAAAAAGCCAGAACTACCAAAATTGCCAAAAAAGCCAAAACTACTGGAAAATCTGGAACTGGAGGAAAAGATGGAAATGCCGGAAAAGTCGGAACTGCCAGAAAAGCAGGAAAAGATGGAAATGTCGAAACTACTGGAACTGC
>APFE030774862.1:0-21109 GCA_000404065.3 Pinus taeda
TTCCTTGACCAATCTACCTTCGGAATTTTATTTGGAAAGCCTGGAATGTGATCTTGGCTCATGGGAGCGTATCTTCTTGCAATCCGCTCCATTTTAAAATATCTCAAAGCTACTGATCCCTTTGCAGTGGAGTCACCATGAAGCACCAGTTGCTGGATTCTTCAGTGAAAGGAGTCGCTAAGTGAATGATTTCAGCCGTCTTCTTATGTCTGATCATTGTTCACCATCAACAATCAGCTCTGAACTTGAGATATGTACTGGGGCAAAAAAATCTTCAAGCAAACCATTTCTCTCCCCAGTGGAGTTGCCACTATGTTAGCATCCAAATCTGCCTTAGGCTGAAGGAAGGCAATATTCAGGGTAACCACAAACCATGCTCAGTCTGGTAGCAAGCCCTACTAGAATAGGAGAGGGCTCTTTCCGAGTCACGCTCAGTGAATAGATAAGCAATATGGTCTGAGATGACTTACAGTGAAATATTGATCTTAGGATAGTAAGTAATTATGGATACAAGAAACAATATTTTATGAATGACTGAGTTTCTGGGATGGTATGGGACCAACGGAAAGCAACGGGCAGAGAATTTAATACAAAGGCACAGCTTAGTTCGTGAGGCAAGATAGGCGGAAAGTATAGAAATTTAGTTTGAAATAACGTGGAATGGAGAGATTGCTTAGGAGGGTGAAAATGGCATAAGTACATGAATCCTTTTCAACAGAAGAGAAACACACAGTGTGAAACTTTCCCACAGGCAAAGCAATAAAAATGAATTCTACCTTATCTTACTTAGAAAATTTCACTGGAAATGAATATGAATGAACTATGAAACATAATGAGATACATATGAAACATAAGCAAAAACACACTTGCTACACTCACAATCACATGAATCTCATGAAACAGAGCCGCTGCCTTTCATTAATCCTCTGTCAAAATATACAATGAAGAAACAGAGTTTCTTTCCCACAATCTCCCAAAAATTATAAGCCAACCAACCTTTTGCAAATGGTTTGCATACAATATATAGAATATGCCATGAGGAAATAGAATGCCCAAGAGTTGGGGAGTTTCTCAAATCATTACAAAATGGAGATGGAAAGCCAACCATGAGCTACAAGTGCAGTGTTACAAACATGACAAATGGCTTGGGTGACTGTTTGCCTTCCTTTGCCACTTGGATAGAAGCCAATCTGGAGTGAAAATAATTTAAACTTTGCTTTACGTGCCGAAAAAAGTGAAGTATAGATGAGTTGGCCCACTTGGAGAAAGTCGCGAATCGAAATTTCGCGAAACGGAGGTGAATTTGGCCATTTTCTCTATATGCGCCACGCCAAATTCTATATACACCGTGCCACTTTGGAGGCTATTTTGAGGTACCTGAAAGAGTCCAAAATGTGCCCAAGTGTTCTTGTTGGAAAGCCTGGCTTGTCTACTTTCCAACCTGTGGAATTTCTGAATTTGGTGCTCATTTGCCCCTCCAAATCTTCATTCTCCCAAGATTGCTTCCTGTGTGTCAAAATAGGGGCAGAGAGGTCATGTTTTGGGTGTTTTAGACCTCCTGGAGACTCAAATCATGCCCAAATTTCTTTTCCAAGTACCAGTAGTCGTCATTTTGCATTCTGAATCCAAAAATGCAAGCCATTTGCAATTTGGAGCTCCCAATACAGGGAGAAAAAACCTGTGTTGTGACCAAAATTTTTCCGTGTGACCAAAATTGCCCCAAATTTCCTGAAATTTGGGCTGGAGGTTCTATAAGAGGTACTATGCTAGGCCACAGAGGCTTCAGCCAAGATTCGAAGCCGATCTTTCTCTTTTTGCCTCTTTTGTCTCTTTGTCACTCTGCTCAATTTTGTTTTCAAGCTCCTTATCCGAGCCTTTGAACTCATGTTCCGTGTCCTGTAATGATAAACCATCCACCTCAATATGGTTTTGTCTCTGTCAGCCTTCTCCAGCAGTCTCTCAAGGTGGATGTTGATGCGCTCGAGCCAAGACTCACGATCATTGTTAATCTCTTGCTCCAAGGTAGTGAGCTCGATCCTCCTATGTTGGGCAGCTTGGCGATTTTCACGGATGCTTTCCAACTCCATGATCTCATGCTGGTCCCCAAGCTGTTTGTTCCTTTGCTCCAAATACCTGATAATCCATTTGGCCCTCTCCAAATTGAGTGACAAGTCTTGGATCTCTGTGTTCTGCTCCTGGATGGTCATCTTAAGTTTGGCACTATCCACATCTACATCATCATCCTGAATGAGGATGAAGTCGGCCTCTTGTTCACCTGATGGCCCCTCATCATGCATGGGCCTCTTGCCCTTGTCCTGTACCTGTGTTGTCGATGCCGGAATAGAGGCCCCTTCCACCCCGGGTGGAGATAATACTCGCTTTGCTGCTGCAAACAAATGTCTATTGCCTCTCTGATATGTGACGAATACTGGCATAGTAGTGGTCTCATGGCACTCATACTAATGAGAAGGACCACCTATCTCATGCTTTGCCTCTGATAATACCAGTGAAGTGTTGAAGAGGTCACGGGAGATGAAGTCATCCCAAGCAATGCCCTACAATCCCAACTAATGATCCACCAAAATCCGGATAAGAGCAAAGTGATAAACACTGTGAAGTTGTTGCTGAGGGGTCTTATGCTGCATGAAGGTGTTCATCCTGTCTATGTTCCTGCAAATGAAAAAAGGGAGGTTCATCATCCGCACCCTGGTAAAGTGCATGAGCAACCTAATGTAATAGGCATATAGACGAGAGAACCTCCCCTCACTGCTGAAGTACTTCATGATCATTTTCATGAGCGGGGCATATTTATCTCTCAAATATCTGAATGGAAAGACTCTTGGGAGCTGCCTCAAGAATCTAGCCTTAATGTAAGGCTCATAGTGTTACCTATCCACCTTCTTTTTCTTGTACCACTGTTCTCCAACATTCGGTATGCCGGTTGCCACTGAAATAGAGTGACCTCCATGTAGGTGGAGCACAAAAAGACGGGCCAACTCATGATGAACTCTAACATTAGCTACCCTTTGAAAAAATTTAAAACATGATAGATGCTGAAAACATGACATGGCAAGAGGGCAGGCTTGCAATTCAGTGAGGGTAGTGTGCTCATCCCTAACATGTTTGCCACTTTTGTGATGTCTCCTGGGAGCCTGTTCTTCCGAGGATGAATCACTTTGTGTCTCCATCTCATACTCTGATGAATGCTCAGATGCCATGACTGTTGTGTGTAATGTACTTGGGCTGCCCTTTGATGATGGTGTGAAACTAGGTGTTGTTGTGATATCTGCCACCGAGGGGAACAATGAAAAAAAGGGAGTATTAGGAGAGGAGTAATATGATGGGAATAGGTGTTATGGGGAGACGTTTTGTTTAGGGATATGTAGGGGGGTTTGGGTATTTGATAAGGTAGGGTTTTGGGGTTTTGATTGACCAAAGAGTGGAGGGATAGGGGATAGGGTTTGGTAGTGTTTTAGGGTAGGGATAATAGGAAAAATGAGAAAGGGGGGATAAGGAAAAATGGCAAGAAAGGGAAAAATGAGGGGTGAAAATGGAGCCTTGGCATCAACACCACAATTATGCAACCCTAGCAACAATGGATTTTGGTGTTTTCTAGTGGTTTGTTTTATGAGCTTTGTTGCAATTATACATAGCCATGAACCACCATAACATTCACAAAATTTTATGAGCAAGCCATGATATAGAGCCTACCTGTTGATTTGAGGGGTTTCACAGGCAACTTGAGGCAATTTGGCATGATTTCGGGCCTTTGTGGGTATGCATCGCGCACCAAACCCAGTGCGTCGCGCCCTTTATATGTGCCGCACCCTTGTAAAATTTGCACTGTGGGGTGGCTCTGTGTGCGCCACGCTCTGTATGTGCGCCGCGCCCCTCTGTGTGTGCGTCGCGCTTTGGAAAATGACTCCCACTCACTCTTAAACACGCACTTTGCTCTCCTAATGACCTTGCAACGTTTCTCTATGACCTTGATTTGCACAATGACCTTGACTTTTGTGGAAACTTGTATATAAAGACTTTGAAGTCATGGGTTTAATTTTTTCTTCTCTAAAAACCCACTTTGCTAATGTTTCATTTTGGCTTTTGTCACTAACTTTAAAGCAACACTGAATTTCACTTTTCCCTTTGAAATTTTAGCTCAAATGATGAAATTTTCGGCACTCTTTGTAGGGATTGCATGACAGGGCATTTGGCCACGGAAACCATGACTGCATGTGAAGAAATCAACTGACGACATTTTTGAAAATTTTGTCACAAATGACACTGTTTGACTTTTCTTCAAAACATAGTTTTGAAGAACAGTCGAAGTCTATCAAAATGACGATGAAACTCTCTGAATCATAACTTTGTAAGGGCCTCACTCTGGCCTGCATGGCTTTGTCGGACATGGTTGAAGACCAAATTGATTAATCCCTAGACCTAACTATCGAAAATGACTTTTGTCCTTTAAAGGACCAAACCTTGACTGTCATGGACTTTAGTGATCATTGACAAAAGACCTGAGCCAGCAGGAGCCAGACATGAGGGAAATGGCTAGCATGACCTTTTCCGTCCGATTATGGCATGCCCCTAGTGGAATGCAACTGGGTGAATGGAGCGGGACACCTAAAAATGAAATGCATAAAGAGTTTTGATCTTTGACGGAGGACTGACAAGACCGACTCTAACATTGGCTCTAATGGGGGATGGTAGCTCCCTGGAGGTGCCAAGAACTGCAGATCTTTGGGTGAGCAGATAGTGCCTTCGTCCATTGGGCTATGGAGTCATTATTTCGATAAACAACACACAAGAATCTGACTCATTTATTGACTGAAACCTGACTCATACCGACTTAATTATGGAACCAACATGACTGAAAAAACTGACTCAATGCAAAAGAAAATGACTCATGACTGGCTTAACTAAAACGAGAACTTACAAAACTTGTTTCAATGGCAACAGTCCATCAAGATTCGATGGTTTCAAATCATGATGACAGCCACCTGCGTACTAATGCAATATGTACAATCATGTGTAATGTGTCTTCTAATGTAACCAATCAAGTAGATGTCTACTTGATTGATTCTCCTAATCAGATCTTCTGGTCAACAACAGATATTGGTAATTGTGCATCCAAAAACATAATTGACCATAATCTCCTTCATCACTGAATACTGCAATAATCACCTTCACTGCTGACTACAACAGATTTGCCATTGGATCCTGAAAAACATGAAGATTTTTCCTCCTGCTGAAGAAACAAGGTGTCCTTTTCTTGTGATGCTGATCCCTTTTCATAAATAAGAGTAGCTTCCTGGTCTTCGAACAATTCCTAACAAGTAGCTGATAAGATTTCCTCTTCAAAGAACATTTCAAAACATGAGACATATGAAGAAGAATCTGAAAGGGAATCCTGAACGATCTGATTTTCTGTAGTCTAAATACGCTGTAGGTCATCTTCATATGATATGACAGCGAGATTATCATGTTCCTCATTACTTTCATCAATCAAGAGAAAAGAAACTTCAGATGATTCTTGAAACCCAACAGTATCATTTCTATCATCTACCATAAATTCATTCAGAGCTTTTTCACTTACTTGAACAAAGATCTCATCTTGCTGTTCATAGAGGGAATGAGCTACCTCCTCATGAAGATCTAGTTTTGGTGAGAAGAGAACATTTGGATCCAAAACTCTGTCTTCTTCATCCCAGATGATTTCCGCAGCAGAGTTCTCTTTCATGGGACTTAGTGCAAGGTTTTCTCGGTCATCACAATCTGAATCTACATCTGAAATGGTTGTCTTAACATTATCACATTCTGAATTTGAAACTTTATTTCTCTGCATGCTGTCTTCTTCTATGGAAAAATCTTAAATGACACTTTTTCTTTCATCACTTTCAGCCATATGGAACTCTTCAACCTGCTGATCTATTTCATGTAATCCATGTTGACTGTCAAGATGCAAAATTCCTTCATTTTCCACCGTACAAAGATCTTGATTCTGCTGCAAAGTTTCCTGAGCATCTTGATGGGACTCCTCTAGTTTCTCTTCATGTTGCTGAAATGGATTCTCGTACAAGGCTTCCATGATCTCATCATCCATAAAATTATCATCCTCATAGTATTTTTCAAGGCTTTCAATAAAAGTAGAAGCATGTTTGCAACAATCATGAACTAGATTTAATTATGGATAAGAGTCTTTATATCTTTCAATGAACAGGGCATGAAAATCCTTTAGACAGTAAATACAAGCAGTGGGCAAATTTTCATACCAAGATTGGACTTCACCTTCCATAGTGACCAGGAATATCTTCATCAGGCAATGTTCGGGAAAATCAACTTTCAACTTGCGAATATGCATGTGAAATCTAACTAGATGTAAAGCAACATCCTTCCTACCATCATCTTTAAACGTAGGCAAATTCCTTGACCAATCTAGTTTCAAAATCTTATTTGGAAAGCCTCGAATGTGATCTCAGCTCATGAGAGCGTATCTTCTTGCAATACGCTCCATTTTAAAAAATCTCAAAGCTATTGATCCCTCTAAAGTGGAGTCACCATGAAGCACCGGTTGCTGGATTCTTCAGTGAAAGGAGTTGCCAGGTGAATGATTTCATCTGTCTTCTTATGTCTGATCGTTGTTCACCATCAACCATCAGATCTGAGCTTGATAGATGTATTGGGGCAAAAAAATATTCAAATAAACCAATTTCGTCCCCAGTATGGTCACCACTATGTTAGCACCTAAATCCGCCTTAGGCTGAAGGAAGGCAAAATTCAGGGCAACCACAAACCACACTCAGTCTGGTAGCTAGCCCTACCAGAATAGGAGAGGGCTCTCTCCAAGTCACGCTCAGTGAATAAATAAAGGAAATGGTTTGAGATGACTTACAGTGAATTATTGATTTTAGGCTAGTAAATAGATATGGAAACAAGAGGCAAATTTTTATAAATGACTTAGTTTCTAGGATATATGGGACCAACGAACAGTATGAGCAAAGAACTTAACACAAAGGCACAGATTACTTCGTGAGGCTAGACAGGTGGAAAGTCTAGCAATTAAATTTGAAATAATACAGAATGGAAAGATTGTTTAGGAGGGTGAAAAGGGGCATAAACACATGAATCCTTTTCAACAGAAGAAGAACACATAACGTGAAACTTTCCCACAGGCAAAGCAATAAACATGAATTCTACCTTATCTTACTTAGAAAATTTCACTGGAAATGAATATGAATGAACTGTGAAACATAACGAAATACATATGAAACATAAATAGAACACATTTGCTACACTCATAACCACATGAATCTCATGAACCAGATCCGCTTCTTTTCATTAATTCTCTGTCAAAATATACAATGAAGAACTAAGTTTCTCTCCCACAATATCCCAGAAATTACAACCCACCCTTTGCAAATGGTTTGCATACAATAAATAGACTATGCCATGGGGAAATAGAATGACTAAGAGTTGGGGAGTTTTTCAAATCATTACAAAATGGAAATGGAAAGCCAACCATTAGTTACAGGTGCAACGTTACAAAAATGACAAATGGATTGGGTGACTGATCGCCTTCCTTTGCCACTTGGATAGAAGCCAACCTTTAGTGAAAATATTATTTAAAATTTACCTTAGTTTCCGAAAAACGTGTAGTGTAAATGAGCGGGCCCACTTGGAGAAAGTCGTGAATCAAAATGTCGCGAAGCGGAGGTGATTTTGGCCGTTTTGTCTATATGCTCCATGACACTTTGGAGGCGATTTTGAGGTACCTGCTGGAGTCCAAATTGTGCCCAAGTGTGCTTGTTGGAAAGCCTGACCTGTCTACTTTCCAACCCAAGTCGAATTTATAAATTTGGTGCTCATTTTTCCCTCCAAAAATTCATTCTCCCAAGACTGCTTCCTGTGTGTGCAAATAGGGCTAGAGAGGTCATTTTTTGAGTGTTTTTTACCTCCTGGGGACTCAAATCATGCTCAAATTTCTTGTCCATGCACTAGCAGGCATGATTTTTCATTTTGAATCCAAAAATGCAAGCCATTTTTGATTTGGAGCTCCCAATCCAAAGTGCCGCACCACTGGGAGAAAAACCTTGTGTTGTGCCCAAAAATTTGTCATGTTACCAAAATTGCCCCAAATTTTTTGAAATTTGGGCTGGAGATCCTCTATGAGGTGCTATGTTGGGCCACAGAGGGTTCAGCCAAGATTCAAACTCCTTATCCAAGCCTTTGAACTCATGTTCCGTGCCCTATAGTGATAAACCATCCGCCTCAATATGGTTTTGTCCTTGTTGGCCTTCTCTAGTAGTTTCTCAAGGTGGATTTTGATACACTCAAGCCAAGAACCTCAGTCATTGTTAATCTCTTGCTCTAAGGGAGTGAGCTCAATGCTCCTATGTTAGGAAGCTTGGAGATTCTCACGGATGCTTTGAAACTCCATGATCTCATGCTGGTCCTCAAGCTGTTTGTTCCTCTACTCCAAATACCTGATAATCCACTTGGCCTTCTCCAAATTGAGTGACAAGTCTTGGACGTCCGTTTTCTACTCCTAGATGGTCCTCCTAAGTTTGACACTCTCCACATCTGCCTCATCATCATGGATGAGGATGAAGTCGGCCTCTTGTTCACCTGATGGCCCCTCGTCATGCATGGGCCTCTTGCCCTTGTCCTGTGCCTGTGTTGCCGATGTCGGAAGCGAGGCCCCTTCCACCACGGGTGGAGATAACACTCGCTTTTCTGCTGCAAACAAATGTCTACTGCCTCTCTGATAGGTGATGAATAATGGCATAGTGGTGGTCTCATGGTGCTCATACTGATGAGAAGGACCACTTATCTCATGTTCAACCTCTGATAATACTTGTGAAGTGTTGGAGAGGTCATGGGAGATGAAGTCATCCCAAGCAATGTCCTGCAATCCCAACTGATGATCCACCAAAATATTAATAAGAGCAAAGTGATAAACACTGTTAATTTGATGCTAAGTTTTTTTGTGCTACATGAAGGTGTTCATCCTTTCTATGTTCCTGCAAATGAAATATGGGATGTTCATCAGTCGTACCCTGGTAAAGTGCATGAACAACCTAATGTGATAGGCATATAGATGAGAGAACCTCCCCTCATAGCTGAAATACTTCATGAGTGGAGCATATTCATCTTTCAAGTATCTGAATGGAAAGACTCGTTGGAGTTTCCTCAAGAAACTGGCCTTAATGTAAGGCTCATAATGTTGCCGATCAACCTTCTATTTCTTGTGCCACTGTTCTCCAACATTCGGTATGCCGGTTGCTAATGAGACAGTTTCGGGTGTCAGTGTGAAGGTGACCCCGGCCAAGATAGAGTGATCTCCATGTAGGTGAAGCACAAAAATACAGGCCAGCTCATGATGAACTCAAACATTGGCCACCCTTTGACAAAAGTCAAAACATGATAGATGCTAGAAACATGACATAGCAAGAGGGTAGGCCTATAGTTCTGTGAGGGTGGTTGGCTCATCACTAACATGTTTGCTACTTTTGTGATGTCTCCAGGGAGCCTGTTCTTCTGAGGATGAATCACTTTGGGTTTCCGTCTCATACTCTGATGAATGCTTAGAGGCCATGACTATTGTATGTGTACTGTGCTTGGACTGCCCTTTGATGATGGTAGTGAAACTATGTGTTGATATGAACTTTGCCACCAAGGGGAACCATGCAAAAAAGGGAGTGTTAGGAAGGGGAATAATATGATGGGATTAGGGGTTATGGGGGGAAATTTTGTTTAGGGATATGTAGGAAGGTTTGGGGATTTGATAAGTTAGGGTTTTGGGGTTTTGATAAGGTATGGTTTTTGGGTTTTATAGTTGAGAAATGAGTGGAGGGGATAGGGAATAGGGGTTTAGTAATGTTTTAGGGTAGGGAAAATAGGGGAACATGGGATAAGGGGAAAGGGAAAAATGGAAAGAAGGGTAAAAATGAAGAGGAGGAGCCTTGGCATCAACACCACAAGTTTGCAACCCTAGAGCAAAGGCTTTGATGTTTTCAAGTGGTAGGGTTTAGGCGTTTTTTAGTGCAATTATAAATGGCCATAACCATCATCCTATCCACAAAATTTGATGAGCAAGCCAACATATAGACCCTACCTGGCAATTGGAAGGAATTCCAAACGATTTGTCACAAATTTGGAACAATTTCAGGCCTTTGTGGGTGTGTGCCCCGCAACAAATCCAGTGTGCCGCGCTCTGGATTTTGACCAGTGCACCGCGCAACAAAGAGTTTTGATCTCTGACGGAGGACTGGAAAGACCGACTCTAACAACATGAACATTCTTTCTTTTATACACAACACAGGAGAATAGCATATCTCCCTAAAACACGGTAACCGCATATGTAGAAATATACATCTATTGGAACGACAACAACACCAAATGACCGAGATAATGAAAAGGCCCAAGAATAGTTCCAAGGGATTGTGACTCCAACTGTGCGGCCTCCCCAAAGCTAGCCGTTCCCAGATCCATTGTGAAATTCTGAAGCGAGGGTTCCTATTCTCCAAGCTATGGTCAAACATTCAATACAGTGTTGCGAATAGATAAGACTCCATGACTTTACTTCATTAATTAAAATATTCCAATAGGACAAGTTAGGGATATTTACCTCATAATTTTAGCATAGAAGTTTGGGTAAATAAGTACAAAACGGGTCAAAAAGGATGATAAACATGGACAGAAAGATAGCCACATTTGGTGCCCAACAAAATCGCTGGAATGCGAATCTGAAATTATAGTGCCTAGATCGGCATTTTTATCACATGGGAAGATGCAGAATGGTTGTTCCATTTCCGAAAATAGGTCGTAAAAGGGATTCTGAGCAATATTTACTAAATTGTGGCCATTAAAAGTTTTCGTAAACTAAGTGATTTTTTTTCAAAACCTTCTTCATGGTAGTTATATATTTAATAGGAAAAGATAATGGTCTTACTATTGAAGAATTCATAGAAAAACAAAAGTCATTATGGGAAAAAATGTTGAAATGTTCATTATGGCTTAGTATGACAGATGAGGCTAATAAATGGTTTAGATCATTTGAGGGAAAGAAGTTGTAAAACCTTTCAGATGGAGAATTTGAGAAAGTCCTTTTAGACAAATGGTCTCATGCTAGAAAATAGGAGAATGAGATATGTAAGGGGTTATTTTCTACTGGTATCTCCTTATTGCAGGTTGATGGATGTACTCAGAAGGAGAAGGTCATTGTGTCTATAAATCCTAGCTACAAGCATGATTTTATCAATGTTAATTTGGCAAAACAATTACATGTTCCAGCAAAACACATTGAAAACACATAGGTTGATAATGACGATGTTCAAGTTTATAAATATTTGAATATTTCTATGGATAATTATGTGTTGCATTGTGATTTTTATAATTTATATATGGATAACATGGATATTGTTTTGGAATATCCTTGGATGGAATATGTGGGTACTATCAATATTAATGTGCAGAAGAAATTCCTGAAACTCTCGTATAAAAATAAGAAAATTACATTGCAGGATATTTGCATCAATAAACAGGTAGATTCCAAGGAGGTTGAAGTAGAAGAAGTTCCAAAGACTAACACATCAGATAATGGGCCCTTGATGGTCGACAACCAAACACAAACATCAAATAGGGTACCAAAAAAGTAGGTAGAGTCCAAGGAGGCTGAAGCAGAAAATGTTACAGGCACGGAGACAACAGATGAGAAATCCATGGTTGAATTAATATTGGAAGATATTCAACAATGACAGACACCACATGTACAGATACCAATCAGGCTATATTAGGTGGTGAATTAAATAAATATACACCATTGGTTAAAACTTCAGCATATGACCACCCACATCACCATGCAAGAAAAAACCAACACAGTGGAACCAAATTAGCCACAAGGAAAACAAACTCCACATAACAAATAGAGAGGGTTGACGATCCACCCACAACACAACAACACAAAAGAGTCACCAAGGTCAACTTCCATCTCAAGTGAGTGAGGCACGAGCTAGATCGAGGGTTCACCTTTCTCTTGGATGGATAAATGCACGTGCATGGTACCAGTGGACTACTCTTTTGAGTAAATCTTATTATTTGTGTTCTTCATATGTTTCAAGTGCGAAACAGGTTTAAGGGGGGTGGAATGTAATATATCTAGGGTGGATAGTATGGGGTACAAACGGAGGTACCCAAGGGAATAATGCAATAATGGGATGGGCCATAGTAATAAATAAAGTGGTTAACCTGTATCATGTAACAAACGACAAGTAGATAGAAATAATGTAATAATCCCATTGTATTAGATAGATGGTATTGAGGGAATCATGGTAATGACCTATGGTATTGTATGTATGAGCCCTATATAGAGGCTAGAGATTCCCGATTGAGAGATATCAAGGAATACTATATGGACAAGCGTATGGATTGTGGAGTGTTATCCTTCCTGAAGGAGTGAATGTATGGTGTTACCCTACATCAAGGGTTTGATATCAATAAAAAAGCATTTCTATCTATATTCAAATCTTGTTATTTTTGGTGATTATTTATAGTTATTGGATATATTGCTACCATTTCATATATTTTTCAGGCCATATCTATAACATAAAGCCTAAGAGACTCCTCTCAGTTTAGCGCCTAGTGATCGGAGATTGGATTGCAGTAAAGCCTGAGAGACAAGGAGACAAAAAATTCCTCAAGGATAGTGATAAATTCCAGATGGCATTCCAAGTTTGGTTTAGTTTTGATTGGAGCACCAGTTCTGGTGTGATCATAGTTTGGTAAGGGTGGAGGTGGTTTAATATCTGGATTCCTTTGTTTTTTCTTCAATTAGTTGTTCTATGAGATCCCACATTCAGTCTTGGAATATGGCACAGGGGTGAGTGGTTGAAAGAGAGATTTGGTTCAACGATGTCTATGTTGGGTGGTACATGGATGTCCTGAAACTGGTTGGATTTTCCTATGATTAATAAAAGCTAAGTTCTCTTACATTCTCACTGGTTTATATGTGGATTTAATAGTTATCATATCTTTTATCTTTATATGGTTTTATGTTGGTTATAAGCATGGTTATATGACTGGTCAATCTCATGGTTATTTTATCTACTTACTTTTAATTATTCAATGGATAGATGAAAGACCTAATTGATGTTATAATATATTAATGGAGAAGGGGGTGACCCTTCTATTTATGTTTCATAAGTTCTTTCAACAATTTATGCTTTGTCTTGTATCATATACCTCTAGGTTGCGTTCATGCCAAGTGGTTAACAGAATGTCAATCCTAGTTGGGGATGGTCAAGCCTAGTCCTGAGGTCGATTTTTGATTTATCAGCATTATTATCATGTCTTTGATGGATTATGAAGGTTGTAGCAAGTTCTGGGTAGAGGTTGGGATTCTGGGCTAGAAAATTGTCTCAAATCATAGTATCACTAGCATAGATTTGGTGAGAAAAGTCTACATTCTGTATGTTTTAACCCCGTATAGAAATTACCTACATACGAATTCTAAAACACAAAAAATAAACAATGTGAGAGTATAACACATAAAACATATATACACAAAGATTTTCCCATTGGATCCCAAAACCAGGATTACCAGCGTGATTTTTCATTATGTTCCTTTCAATTTTACAATACATATTTATACATGTCGAAGCATCCAATACCATGGACCAAAAACCATCGCGTCCAATACCATGGACTGATAACCATCGTGTTCTATACCACGTACTGAAAAGCATCGCGTCCAAAAAACATGTGCGAAAATCATGCACAAAACCATAGGTGGGTCCGCCGAACCTAACATAGGGTTCAAACCTCCTGTTAACTACGTGGAAAGAATATAACACAACCCAACATTCTCCCACTTGTTTTCTTTCCACAGGGGCCCACAATAGAGCTTAGTCATTTTCCTAGCCCTAAAATGCCCATTGTCTCTCTACTCCAAGAGAACTTCTTAGAGCTCACAGATTTAGTCAATGCATCTGCAATATTCTTCAAAATGTCCAACTTTACTAGCGACACCTTTTTTTCTTCTATCATATCCCTCACAAAGTGATACTGAACATCAATGTGCTTTGCATTTGAATGATATGCAACACTCTGTCCAATCATGTTCTTCCTTGGTAGCACAGACCATAATCACTAGTGCCATGCAAATACCTGAAAACCCGCTTCACTGTTGTCCAATGCTCCTTTCCCAGTTTTGACATAAACCTGCTCAATACTCCCACTGCATGTGAAATGTCTGGTATGTTACCTACCATTGCATACATCAAGCTACCGACTTCACTTGCATATGGAACACAGGACATGTCCTCTTCCTCTTCTCATGACTTGGGACATTGTTCAACAGATAACCTCACACCTACAGGAATAGGAACCTTCATTGGTTTACTATCCTGCATATTAAACCTCTACAGTATTGTCTCGACATACTTCTTATGGTTTAACTAGAGCTTCCTCTTTGCTCGATCTCTTTTAGTTTACATGCCCAAAATATAGTTTCCAGCACCAAGATCTTTCATGTCGAATTTGGAGGACAATTGGGTCTTCAAATCCTGGATAATTTCTTTTTTATTTCTAACCAACAACATATCATCCACATACAAGGCCAGATAAATAACATGGTCACCAATTAATTTAAAATACACACAGTGATTTGCTTTGCTTCTAGTGAAGCCAATTCCCTATATAAATGTATCAAATTTCTGATACCACATCCTTGGTGACTGTTTTAACCCATACAGAGACTTCTTTAACTTGCATACCAGTTCTTTCTTACCCTTCACTACAAAGCCTTCAAGTTGCTTCATATAGATTTCCTCTTCCAGATCCCCGTGAAGAAATGTTGTCTTCACATCCATCTGTTCTACCTCAAAATCAAAATCAGCAGCAATAGATAAAAGTAATCTAATATTAGTTACCTCGGCAACAGGAAAAAAAATATCACCAAAATCAATTCCCAGCACCTAGGAATAACCTTTTGCTACCAACCAAGCTTTGTATTTCTCCACGTTTCCTTCCACATTTCTCTTCTTTTTGAACACCCATTTTCTACCAATGGGTTTCCTTCTAGCCAACAACTCCACCAGATCCCAAGCCTCATTTTTGTGCAAAGATGCCATTTCATCAACCATGGCCTCTTTCCATAGATTTCTGTCCTTTGAATATACTGCTTCCTTCACAATTCCAGGATCATCGTCAGTAATAGATAAAGCAAAATTTGAATAGAAAGCAGATGGACTATACCTTCCAAGCTGCCTTCTTTCTCGAACTAATCTTCTCACAGCTAGATTTTGTGGCTCTTCATCTCCTGATTCCTCCTCTGCTGTAGAGTCTGATTCTTCCTCCTTTAGCTCAAAATCTATCTTTTCAGGTTCATTTAGTTGGACTTCATGTTTAATAACATCTTTTACCTCTCTGAACACCACATCTCGATTGTACACAACCTTCTGTGTGACTAGGTTCAAAAACTTATAACCTTTTAAACCATCCTTATACCCAATAAAGATGCACTTTTCAGATTTACTATCCAACTTGGTTCATTTCTCCTTTGGAACATGTACATATGCATCACATATAAATACCCTCAGATGTGAAAGAGAGGGCTTCTTACCAGCCCATACCTCTTGCGAAGTCTTATCCTCCAACGCTGATGAAGGTGACTTGTTAACCAGGTAACATGCAGTATCCACTGCCTCTACCCATAATTATTTTCCTAACCTGGGACCATTGAGCATGCTTCTTTCCCTTTCCATTAACGTCTTATTCATTCTTTCTGCAACTCCATTTTGCTAAGGTGTATATGGAGTAGTCTTCTGCCGTGTTATAACACACTTCTTATAGAATTCTTCAAATTCCTTACTACAAAACTCTCCACCATTATCTGTCCTCAGCAGCTTTATCTTCTTCTCTGTCTGGTTTTCCACTAGAGCCTTAAATTATTTAAACCTGTCAAAGACTTCAAATTTCTTCTTAAGGAAACATATCTATGTATTCCTTGAGAATTCATCTATAAATGATACATAGTACACAGACTTATCCAGTGATGGAACCTTCATAGGTCCAAAAACATCACTGTGCACAAGTTCTAATATCTGTTTCGCCCTCTTACTAACAAAGGGGAAACTCACCTGATTTAGCTTCCCATATACACAATTTTCACAGAAATCAAAATATAGAGAGTTATTACTCATACCTTCTACCATACCTTTACCACGAAGTATTCGAAGGCCCTTTTCTCCAATATGTCCAAGCCTTTGATGTCACGGCATGGTCTTCTCTCTAGAGGCCACTGGATTTTCTCCTCCACTTTAAGGAACCACAAAACTATTTCACCCATCAATAACAGTGCTACCTTGCAGCTTGTACAAAGTTCAAATCCAAACTCCTTGCATCAATATTGATGCTTCCTGAACCATCTTGCAAGTATTCTTCTCGAACACTGTTTTTACACTTGCATCAACTAGCCTGCTAATAAAAATCGAATTTTTGGCTAATGCAGGAATATGTAGAACACCTGGAGGCGTTCTAACCCTGCCACCTTGCAACTTCAACTTTAATTTTCCGTGACCAACGATTCTAGCCTTCTTGTCATCCCCCAAGAAGATATCACCACCATCATATTTCTCATACTCGTAGAACCACTCTCTATGGGGAGTGAAGTGAAAGGATGCACCTGAGTCAATCAACCATGCCTCGTGATCTACATGTGTACTTGAAGAAGCCAAGTACACATCCCCACCTTCATATGAGGTGGTTTTTGCCTCTGTCGAAGGAGCATCATTAGATCCATTTCCTTTATCAGGAGCTTTAGATTTACAGTCCCTTTTGAAGTTCCCTTCCTTTCCACACTTCTAGCACACCACCTTTACAGGTTTTCCTGGAGATTTAGATCTCCCCCTAGATTTAGATCTCCCACTTGATGACTTATTTTTGTTTCTGTTCTAGGTCCACCCTCGTACAGACAAGGAATCACCATTTTGGCTCTCCATATTTTTCCATCTCATATCCTATGTCAGCAAGGATGAGACTATTTCATCAAAATGCAAGGTAGTTGCATTGCTTCCTATTGCAATGACCAGACTATCCCATGAATCTGGTAGAGAACACAACAAACTGATGCACTTATCTTCATCTGAAATTTTAATATCAACAGATTCTAACTGACTTACCACAGTATTAAATGTATTCAAGTGCTCTATCATCAAGTCTCCATCTTTCATCCTCAGGTTATACAGCTTTTTCCATAGGAACAGTTTATTCACTAGAGACTTAGATTGGTACAAAGTGCCTAACTTGTCCCACAAAGCCTTTGTCGTAGCTTCCCTTCATACATTCAATAATACTGAATCTAAGAAACACAATTGTATTGTGATCTCTGCCTTCCGATCCAACTTCTTTCATTCTTCATCGGGCACTCCCGTTGGTTTAGTACTTGGATCTACCATGATCCACTGGTCTTTATCCACCAACAGATCATCCATCTTGAGTTTCCATAATTCAAAACTATGACCATTAAATTTCCCGATCTCTATCTTTCCACTGCTTGCCATCTTATTTTACCACTAGAACCAATCTCGCAGATCTCCCACTGAACAGGGTCTACCACGGGCCCGAGCGAAACCCCTCAGCAGCAAAGGCATCCCCTTGAAGCCAAAATAGTTCTGGTACCAAATGTGGGTTTTAACCCCGTAAAGAAATTACCTGCATACAAATTTTGAAACATAGAAAAATAAACAATGTGAGAGCATAACACATAAAACACATATACACAAATATTTTCCCACTGGATCCCAAAACCAGGACTACCAGCTTGATTTTTCATTATGTTCCTCTCAATGTTACAATACATATTTATACATGCCGAAGCATCCAATACCATGGACCGAAAACCATCGGGTCCAATACCACGGACCGAAAACTATCGCGTTCTATACCATGGAACAAAAACCATCGCATCCAAAAAGCATGTTTGAAAATCATGCACAAAACGATAGGTGGGTCCGCCCAACCTAACATAGGGTCCAAAACTAAAATTTTCCGGGGCGCTGCCCTGGACCACATAAAGTGGGGTTATGGGTGCCCTTGAAACCCCCTGTTAACTATGTGGAAAGAATATAACACAACCCAACACATTTGCTAGCACATAGGCCTATGTGAGTGACTTTGGGTTGTTCGGCATTGGCATGCTTATATCACGAGAGTGACAAGGGTTCAAAGGATTAAATCATCAGTGGGAGTTAGGGACAAGATATCTGAGTGGCTGACATGTCTCCTTAGGGTGTTGTTGATGATGTGGATGGGTTTGCTTCATATGTATTGTTGGTTCCATTTCTTTAAGGTCACCAAGGAAGTTGAATCCCTTGTAGTATCCTCCCTCGTTGTATGCTTACCTTGGTCGGAAGGTTACTCGAGTGGATTTGGGAAGAGGGGTTGTTACGTATTGGTATGAAAGCATGGTTGTGCTCTCCTTGGGTGAAGGTGCTTGGTCATGTATTCATGTGAGTTGCGAGTGTGTCTCTTACACGTACATTCCATATGTTGATTGCATTGCATCATGTTGATCACAGTCGTAGTAAGGTTGTCAAGAGGAATTTCATGTGAATTTCTGGGATGGATCATTATAAGTATATGAATGGTTACATATGGTTATATGTCACTTACATGTTGATTATATGTCACTTGAACATATCCTTGTATGTTAGGTGCATTCTTCAAATTTTTTATTACATGTACCAGTGTTGTAGGTTGGTTACAAGAATTGATTGGTTATGCTCAAAAACATGGATTTATAGGTATATGTTGTTGATTAGGAATTTCTTATGAATGTTGATAGTTTCATGTGGGAATGTGCACATGGAGTAGTCATTGTTTTCATGCATGAGATCATAACATGCATTTTTGATATGGCCTTGCATTGAGGATTGGACCCTAGCTAGAATGATGTTTATGCGTTGATACACTTCTTTGATATATGTCTATATGCTATTATGATTATATTATACATGTATCATGTTTATTTCATGATTTTGCAGACAACGTATCCTACTCGAATTATGCTAAGGTACATTGGTTTATTGTGATTTGGTTTGGCTAACATAGTATACCTTGAAGCAAAGAGATCAGATGGCTAACAAGTTGGTAGACATACATAGAATATCCCTATGCATCAGATGGGAAATGTGGTTTGTGTTGGGTGTGGAGCCTGATTATCTTCTATATTCAAAGGTATTGCAACATTGGACTCCAGTTCATAATGGGGCAACAATGCCGCCCATAAAATATTCGCTGCAGGGGAAGTCCAGTGGGGTGGTGCCCTTGGAGCTAAAAATAGATGTAATATTTCCCCGTAAAATGTTGTAATTTCTTGGTCAATTTGGGTCGTTCATTAGGAAGAGATATGATGGTAGAAGTTATGTTTAATTTAGGGTTTTTTTCCGAAGGAAACCCCTTGCTATATATGAGGGAATTGTATTGCGTCTATGTAAATCTGTATTCTGAGTGAGGAAGAGAGAGGAGATTGAGAGTGAAGAGGGAATTACAGTAGATCTGTTGTAGGTTTTATCTCTTTAGTTTGCTAGATAATATAAAAGGAAAAATTGGTTGTTTCTTCGTGGACGTAGCCAAACTGGGTGAACCAGGTATATATGTGTCTCTCTTGTTTTATGTGTTTTCTGTGTTTATATATTTGCAATATGTTATGTGTTCCATTTATTTGAAATATATAATTTTCTAAACATGTGGGGAACTCTTCTAACTTGCCTAACACATTCAGAAGCCTAAAGGAATAAATAAGGAGTTGTAAAGTAGACAATGACAAAATCATGGAGGTACAAGAGAAACAAGAAGAGGTTAATGTGATACTACTTCAGAGTTTGTCACATTCACAATGATAGACCAAATAGATCAACCATGGACATGAGGAAATAACTAATGGGGCATATGGCATTAGGTCTCCTAGTAGACATAGGTTGGATAGATTTGTCATGATCATGGATGGCAGGCTATTGGACACTCCTGATATGAGATATCATCAACACATGTACTATTCCATTTTTGGTTCTGATAGGCATCATGATCATCATTTTTATCATACTTACAAGAGGAGCGATAGGGGATACTTTCTGGATGAGTTTAAGAAGACAAAGCCACCTATCTTTGATGGAGATATGAAGAAATCACAGGGTGAATAGGCATGGTTGTTGGGTGTGAAAAAATTATTTTTATTGCATGATTATTTAGAAAACATGAAAGAAAATATAAGCACTTTCAGTCTTAAAGGTAAAGAAAATATTTGGTGGGAAGACATGAAGAATGTCAAAGGTATACATGAGGAGGATATGAGTTGGCATGCATTTGAAAGGCTCTTCAAGAATAGGTACTTGTCTGAGAGATACTTTGATGACAGAGCTAAGGTGTTTTATGAGTTGTGGATGGGTTCTATGAATGATGATGACTACACTAGCACATTTTTGGAGTTGTTGAGATATGTGCCTTACCTTAAGGAGGAGAATGGAAAGGTTCATAGATTCATCAGGAGGCTTCCAGTTGCATACAAAGACTTGATTTTCTGATGAGCCTAGATCATTGGAGGAGGCCATATGAAAGTTAAATAGTTGTTATGAGCAGTTGAAGCGCAAAGTTGATCCCAAGGATGACATGAAAAGAAATGAGAAAGCTAAAGGAAAATGGCCACCAAATAGAGGAAGGCAGAGAAAATTTTAAGAACCACCCCTAAATTTACATGTATAATAAATGGGTGAATCTCCATGGTATATAGGAAAAATGGAAGGTGATTTTATCAATAATATGATATGTATATATAATTTTTTGGCGAATCTCTCACCAGGCATGGCGAATATTTTAATCAATTATCAAATCTTGTGTTTATTTAATACACAAATGAAATCATTACATTTCTTTAAAATATCTTTTGAAATAAAAATTACCAAAATTACATGTCGATAATCTAGTGGGTGTAAGATAAAATTCACCCGTGCCATTCACAAAACGTATGAGAAAAAACCTAATACTATATATAAAACCAAGAAAAATTCAAATTCATCACTTCTAGGGACCTCATAACCACCCTGCCAATACACAA
>APFE030774862.1:21286-36547 GCA_000404065.3 Pinus taeda
ATGTTGGAAAGCTATAGAAGGATGACTAGTGCAATCAATCCATTCCTTTTAGCCCTAGATTTGTTTCAGTTTAAAACAGAAGTATACAAATATACTTGTCCAATGTCTATGCTTTAACCATTCACCTTAAGATGGTTTTACAATATAATTTCCTAAGTCTGTTTAATATCTTCATTATCATAAAAACCAACCTGTATTCATCTTAACTCCACATCTACCACTCTTAGGGGGATGAAATCTATTTATCCCTCTGAGCACTTGGTAGACCCAGGATTAAGATGGATCTAAGATAGAATTTCCCCTTTAAATAGTCTATGCTCACATGAATGCCATGGGTCAATATCATGGGTTATCATAAACCTGGAGCTTAAAAATTACTATTAGTAATTTATAAAAATTGATAAAATTAATAGTTTATTTTTATTTTAACCAAGCTAAAATCTTTAACATACATTAAATTACAACATCCATTTTTACTCTTGATCGGATCAAATATTTTTTCACTCTATTGCATATCACGATATTTGATACCTCTCGGGGGTTAGTAGATCTAGAGTAAAGATGGATCTATTGTGGTTTAATTCCCCCATTTAAATAGGCTACATTCCAAGTGAATACCATGGGTCAATACCATGTGCCATTTTGGTGAATACCATGGGTCAATACTATGTGCCATTTTTATTTTTATTAATACTGATATTAGGGTTAATAATGTTTTTTTGCATGGTATTAATATAAAATAAAAGATAAAAAAATGTTTTATTTGTTTACCATACCTCTCATTTATTTATATTTTTATTAATTTATCAGACCATTCATAAATACAAGGTGACTTATGTTGTAAATATAAAAAAAAAATTATTTGTTTACCATACCTCTCGCTTATTTATATTTTTATTAATTTACCATACCTCTTTTACAAATATGTTATCTCATTTATTTATATTTTTATTAATTTATCATACCATTCATAAATACAAGGTGACTTATGTTGTAAATATAAAAAATGTTTTATTTGTTTACTATACCTCTCGCTTATTTATATTTTTATTAATTTACCATACCCCTTTTACAAGTATGGTATTTGGCTCATAGAATTCACTTAAATAAAACCTCTTTCTTGAGCCTTCATAAATAGAACGGGGGTTATGGACTAAATATAAAAAGAGGTTTTATTTATTTACCATGCGTCTAGTTTATCTATATTTTTATTTATTTACCATAGCTTACAAATATGGTATCTTTCATAAATAGAATGAGGGTTATGGACTAAATATAAAAAGAGGTTTTATTTATTTACTATGCCTCTAGTTTATTTATATTTTTATTTATTTACCATACCTTTTGAGTAAGTATAAAAAGACGTTTTATTTATTTACCATACCTCCACTTACTTATATTTTAATTTGTTAACACCTTGCATGTATATAAGGATTATGGAGTAATATAAAAAATTCTTTATTTATTACCATACCTCTCATTTATTTATATTTTTATTAATTTACCATACCTCTTTTATAAATATGGTATTTGGGTCTTTGGCCCATACGATTCACTTAAATAAGACCTATTCTTGAAAATGGGCGAATGGATTCATTTAAATAAAACCTATTCTTGAAAATGGACGAATGGAAGGTTGTAACTCCTAATTTCAAGCGCTAAATTTACCTTTTTTACCCTCTCCCTTAAAATAAGGTGGGCTATTTGAGGTGATTTGTAAGAATGTACTATGATACAAAATATTCGCCCACTAAAAATTTAAAACCCCTTAATTTCGCCAAAGGGCGAACATTCGCCCCTAAAACCACCCCTAGAGGAAGGCCTCAAGATTCAAGTGAGAAAGAAAATGACGTTATTTTCAAGAGATTTAATACAACTCAGAAGGTTAGTGGAGAGAAGCACGCTAGAGCTACTGTTAGGGAAGCATTACACTGTTGGATATGTGGTAAGGATCATTGTAAGAGGGATTGTCTGCAGTATCAGAGTGGTCGTATACCCCAAATAAACAATGCTCAAGACACGCATATAGTTGGTGATGTTTCTCATAGCATTCCTAAGATATATGGAATTGTGGACAATAGGAAGGTGGACCATCAAGCATCGATCATTGAGATGGAGGGTAGGCCTTATGATTAAGTTGTTTATTTTTTGACTGATTTTGGATCTAACTATAGTTATATTAATCCTGACTTGGTGGATAAGTGTGGTTTGAGAAAAGAAGTGCATACAGAATATTGGTTGGTAGAGTTGGCTACAGGTACAAAGAAGAGACTTCACCATTGGGTGAGAGCTTTTGCACTTGAGTTAAATGGTATGCCTAAAGCAAAACATTTGAATGTATTTCCATTGGGATCATATAGTACTCTTTCAAGTATGGATTGGCTATACCTTCACAGAATCAAAGTAGATTTCTTCGACAAGGGCATTGTGTGAGTGGATGATAGTGGGGAAAACAGGACCTTACATGGGAAGAAGAATCCTAAATCAGTGAGGATGGTTATCGCTAAGAAGATTATGTGTATTTACAGAAAATGTTTTCTTTTGTTTGCAGTACATATTTCTAGTGAAAAGGGTAAGGAGGTTGAGGATGTCGTTGTGTTAATAAGGTACCTAGTTTTGCAATAGTTTCAGGATGTATTATGTGAGGAAAATATAGAGTTTCCACCTAACTATGAGGTATAATTTTCTATTGAGTTGGTATCAGGGGTAGTCTGAGCATCAAAAGAACCTTACAGGATGAGCACAACTGAGATGGTTGAGTTAAAGTTGCAGCTGAAGGAAAAGTTGGACAAGGGGTACATTAAGCCAAGTGTATTGCCTTGGGGTGGACCAACGTTGTTCATGAATAATATATATGGTACTCTTATATTGTTCATTGCTTTTATGAATCTTAACAATGTAACAATCAAGAACATGTAGCCATTGCCGAGGATTGATGATTTGTTTGATCGGTTCAAGGGAGCAACAATGTTCTCTAAGATCGACTTTAGATCGGGATACAATCAAGTTTGCATGAAGGAAGAGGACATTTTCAGGACTATGTTATTGTTGTTCCATTTAGTTTGACTAATGCTCAAGCTACATTTATGTATTTCTTGAATAGTGTGTTGTATCCATATTTGGATAAGTTTGTTATTGTGTTCATTGATGATATACTGGTATATTCTAATAAAAAGAAAGAATATTTGGAGCATTTAGCAGTAGTGTTCAAATTACTAAGAGAGCAACAGCAGTATGTTAAACTTGGAAAGTGAAGTTTCTTTCAGACTGAGGTACATTATTCGGGGCATGTTGTCTCTAAGGATGACATAGAAGTGGATCCATAAAAGATAAGGGTCATCATGTAGTGGGTAGCTCCTAAGAATGTGGATGAGGTGAGATCATTTACAGGCTTGGCATGTTACTACAGGAGGTTCATCAAGATCTTCTCATGCATTGAATATCCCATCACATCATTGCAGTAGAATGGTAAGAAGTTTGAATGGAAAGAAGATGTGAGGCTAGGTTTGAGCAAATTAATTAGTTGTTGACACATGCACTAGTGCTAAAGAGTGCGGATCCGAACAAGGTTTTTGTAGTGTGTACAGATGCTTTCAAGAGGGGACTTAGTGGAATTCTCATGCAAGAAGGATAGGTAGTGTGCTATGAGTCACGAAAACAGAATGAACACAAGTAGAGCTATCCAACACATGCTCTTGAGCTAGCAATGGTTGTACATGAATTGAAGATGTGGAGAAACTATATTTTGGGCTGGAGGTTTACATTGATGAGCGATCCTAATTGGTTGTGGTATTTGTTTGATCAACCCAATCTAAATGCTAGGAAAGATAGATGGCTGACTACCCTGACTAATTTCGACTTCGAGATTAGATACATCAAAGGGAAGGAGAACTGAGTTGTAGATGCTCTTCGCAGGAAGATAAAGGCAAATCATATAGAACCTATGATATTTTATGGGACATAGTTACATGAAAGGATATTGCAGGTAGGACAAGAGGATGAAAAATACATTTAGATTATGCATAGGTTAATGTAGAGCGTAGGTAGAGGTAGAGGTACATGTACAAGTGCAGGTACATGTGATCAGGATGCAAACTTTAATCTCACCATAGATAGTTTGTTGAGGTTTAAATAGAGGATATATGTGTCAAATTGGAGCATGCTCAAGGATATTGAGGGAGTTTCACACCAAGCCATACTCAATTCATCCAAGATATCAAAACACATTGAGGAGAGTAAAGAAGTTCTATTATTTTCCAAATATGAAGAAGGAAGTGCTAGAGTTGGTGGCTAGATTATTAGTTTTTCATTAGGTAATGGAGGAATGTAACCATTCAGTTTGTTTACTACAACCTATAGCGATTCTGGAATGGAAATGGGAAGTCATTTCCATGGATTTCATCATATTTCTTCCAAGTATAGTAAAGCAGCATGATCCTATTATGGTCATGGTTTCTAGGTTGAGAAGGATAGCTCACTTCATTCCAGTAAAGACTACATATTCAGTCACTGAGGTAGAATAGGTTCTGATCATAGAGATAATGAAACTATTTGGTTTTATGAGGGATATTTTATCAAACCAGGATGCAAAGTTCACTTCCAAGTTCTGGAAGGAGCTATTTGCAGGCTTGGGTATAGAGTTTTCCTTCAAGACAATTTATCATCCACAAAAAGATGGATCGACAAAGAGGGTCAAAAAGATATTGTACTATATGTTGAGGATGTGCGTGATGCACTAGTAGAAGAAATGGGAGGAGTATCTTGCATTGGTGGAGTTTCCATAAATAATTGGTTATTAGGTGTCATTGAGAATGAGTCCTTTCAAGGAATTGCATGGATGGAGTTGTAATACTCCCATCAGTTGGAGCGATCTAGTGAACATGGTACTATTTGGATCAAACATGTTAGCAGACATGGAGTAGGAAATGTATGCTATAAAGAAGAATCTAAAGGCAACAAATGGTAGAAAAAAATCGTTATGTGGACCAACATAGGGTATTTAGAGAGTTTCAGGTTGTGGAGCATGTCCCAAGTTTACACCAAGGTATTGCGGGACTTTTCAGATATTTGAGAGGATTGGACCAGTGGCATATCGGCTTGCACTACCTCCAACTGTGAATGCCCATGATGTTTTCATATTTGATTTCTTAAGAAGTATAAAAATGATGTTGATGATGTTATTGATTGGTCTATATTGTTGGTGGAGCAAGAAGGAGAGTTCAAGATGGAACCTAAGTGCATATTGCAGTGGAAACATCTCATGCTTGGGAACAGAGCCATAAAGCATGTTAAAGCTCAGTGGAAGTACTTTGGGCCTGAAGAACCTACATGGGATATGGAGGATCAGATGCAGGCACTGTATCCTTCAATGTTTGTCAATTGAGGAAAACAAATTTTGGTTTGATGATTGTATATCTTTGGCATGTTTTTGTTGATGTTTTGGTGCATGCATGTATATGTATATAGATACAAATATTGCCATGAGTTAAGTTATAAAGCTCCAATAAGTAGTATGGGTATCATGTTATTATGCTTGTTATATTTTCATTTTGTCATGATATTTTTCTATTGAACATGCCATTCATTGAAAATATTTCACTTAGATAAGTTACAAAGCTCCATAGGCAGTATGTTTTCTTTTCGGTAGTTTTGTTGAGGTAATCATGTGTTTTAAACCCAGGAGGGTTTTCCCCAAAGTGGAGGGTTTTGTAATAGCCATAGGTTTTGTAATAAAGGAAAAATAAGACCAAGGTTAAGGGACACTTATTCCATGTTGAATGTTGGGAAAAATATGTCCTAGTGGGCATCATTGCATGTGTGTTTTGGCCAAGGAAAATTGGCAAAGGTTAAGGCAAAGGCATTAAAAGGAAAAAATGCATTTTTGGTACATTTATTTATGAGAAATAAAGGATATTAGGAGAAAAGGGAGTTAAAAGGTCACAAGTTGCATTTGAGGAGGAAATTGAAGGAAAATAATAGAAAATAAAGAAAATAGAGGTCTTTTTAATAAAAGGCTTCTAAGTGTTAGTTGGTAATATTTTTTAAGTTCAATTTTTGAGATCTTGCATTAATATCTCTCTCTCTCTCACTCTTGGTCACTTAGAGTTTTCTTGGAGCGATATAGCTTTGGAGCAAGGAAGGAAAATGAAGAAAAGGGAAAGCAAGGATTAAGGTAGCAGAGCAAGATCAGGCAGCTCCAGGAGGAATACTACAACGTAACCTTTTCCATGTGTACTTTTCTAGTTGGTTTATACATGCATGGATTTTTGTGTTGGTTAATGGTTCTCTTGTTGTCAATGGCACAATTTTGTTGGGTTATGATAGTTGTTCTTAGCCTAGCTTTGCCTTTTTTGAGATGTCATGGTATGTTGGGATGTTTATCTCGGTTTTAAGCTTTGGTTTTCCAGATGTATTTTATAATATAGGGTGGAGGTGGTCTCAAGTTTCATTCTAAAAGGCCTACGAATCCTTTAACTGGTTTTGGTGGGACACACGGTAAAGCTTGAGGAGGAGGTCCTACTTTTGGGCCTAGTGATCTAGGTCTAGATTGTGTTAAAGCCTGAGGGACGGGTCTCCATTTAGGGGCTAGTGATATGAGATTATATTGCGGTAAAGGCTAAGAGACAAGGAGATAGAAAATTTCTCGAGCATAGTGATGGATTATAGATGGCATTCCAAGTTTTGTTATGATGTTATCAAAGTACAGGTTTTGGTGTGGTTACAGTTCAATGTAGGTGGAGGTGTTTTAATCTCTGGATTCCTTTTGGTTGTTCTTGGATTGGTTGTCATATGAGATCCCACATTCATTATTGGAATATGGCACAAGGGTGACTAGGTGAAAGAGAGATTTGGTTCAACCATGTTTATGGTCGGGTGGTATGTGGAAGTCCCAAACATGGTAAAATTTTCCTATCATTAATAAAAGCTAAGTTATCTTACTTTCTCACTCACTTATAAGTGGATTTAATGGTTGTGATATATTTGATATTTATATGGTTTTATGTTGGTTATAAGCATGGTTATATGACTGGTTCATGTCATGGTTATTTCATGTACTTGTAATTGTTGAATGGATGGGCGAAGACCTAATTGATGTTATAATATTTTAATGGAGAAGGAGGTGACCATTGTGGTTATGTTTCATAAGTTATTGAAGTCATTTATGTTATGTATTGTATCCTAGACCTGTAGGATGCATTAATGCCAAGTGTTTGATAGAATGTCAGTCCAAGTTGGGGATGCTCAGGCCTAATCCTGAGTTTGATTTTTTATTTATCAACATTATTATCATGTCTTTGATGGATTCTGAAGGTGGTAGCAATTTTTTGGCAGAGGTCGGGATTATGGGCTAGAAAAGTGGCTCAAATATCGGGGTTGCTTGCATAGGTATGCTGAGAAAAGTCCATAATTGTTGCCACATAGGTCTATGAGTGTGAGTTTGGGTTGTTGGACGTTGTCATGCCTATAACATGAGAGAGGCTTGGGGTTTAAAGGCTTAAATCATCAGTGGGACTCAGGGATAGGATCTTTTGAGTGGCTGGCATGTTACATAATGGTGTTCTTGCTGATGTGGATGGTTTTTTTTATATGTCCCATCAGTTCCATTTCCTTAAGGTCATCGAAGAAGTTGAATCACTTATAATAGCCTCTCTCGTCACATGTTTACCCTAACTGGAACGTTTCTTGGCTTGGGTGGACCTCGGAGGAGTGGGTGCTACAAGTTAAGTTAGTGAAATGAGTTTTCTCTCAAGGATTGATCAGCCAGGGTGGTTTTCAGGCTCTTCAATGATCTGTAGTCCCAGAGGGATGGAAATGAGATTTCAGTTTATAGGTCCCACTTCCATAACTCGAACTTCGATATCGGGTCATGTCATAATAGCACTCAGTTCATGTTTACCCTAGAGAGCTTCTAAAAGAGAGTAAATGTGGGTGGGGGCATTACATAAGGAAATATGGTGGCCTGTTATAGTGAAACACTCTCTTATAATATCTAAAGATACCACACCTATGTAAGTAAATGTTTTTTGTTGTGCAAGGTTATTGACAATGGAAACATTATATTTTGGTGAAGGAGATAAGCCTCTTCAATTTATGTATACATAATGGAACAATCACCATAATAAATGTTCTATATACCTACAAAAATTCCATTCGAACAAGTACAATTGTGCTACATGAGACACCTTTATATTCCTTCAAGTGAGCATTCCAAGCTAATTTGGGAGGTATATTAGTATAATGTAACATAAAATTTTGGTGTGGAGAAGACATTGGTAGTACTATAGAATATATTTCAATAACTAAAACTCAACAGGATGCTAGAAAGTATATTAAGTCATACACTTCCTATATCAATACCAAACTAAAAATTAGAAGTAGACTTATACATCCCTCTTCCTACTACTAACCAGCCTTAGGAATCCATCTTCATGGACTATATGTCTAGCCTTCCTTCTATCAAGCATGGTAATGGTTATGTGTTTCTGGTCGTCAATATATTTTATAAAATGGCCACTTTGATTGCCTATAAGAAGAGTCCCACAACAAAAGTGATTGATAAGATTCTCTTCAAATGGGTGTAGTTACATTTTAGAATCCCTTTGACAATTATATTATATTAAAATAGCAGGTCCTTAAGCAAATTCTAGTTGAGCCTTTGGTCACTTTTGTACACCAAACTCACTAAATCAACTACCTTCCACCCCAAATGGATTTTCAAATAGAGGTCATCAATAGGATTTTCATGCACATTTTAAAAATGTATAGCTCCAACCATCAACAAACATGCGATGAGAGTCTGCCTTAAGTTCAACATAAACACTATAAAGCTCTTCATAGATCAACTAGCCATAGCTGATTTTAGGTGGCCCTAGGATTTGAACTATTAGGTACCACTAATGTTGCACTACCCCTCGCAACAACACAGGGAAACTTTTCACATGTTCAATCTAAAGCTAACAAAGCTATCACATTGATTGAAGAGATTCAACACATCTATCAAAAGGTCCATGGTGTCTTGCAAAAATCCAATCATAAGTACAAACAACACCATGATTAACACCAGATGCCACACAAGTTTTGAGTATGATACAAGTTTTGGTTGCATTTGCAAAAGGAATGCATTGAAGGGGCCCATCAGAAGCTTTATTCACTCCATTATGGACCTTATACTATCACCAATGTTGTGTGAAGAAATGATTTTGAGGTAAGTATCTCTGTGCTTCTTTTGTCTACACCTAGTGTTCAATGTGGATTGCCTTCAACCATAGTTTCCACCATTGTTGGACACATCATAATTACTATAATAACTAACAATGAAAGTGTTCATATTATATTTCATTGGATAGGCGAGAAGTGATAATATCATGGACACATATTAAGAGCACTGACCAATAGAGGATCTAGCCATATCAAATTATTAATGTAGGTCAACTCCTGCACCAAAGGAAGTGGCTTACCAACGACCATGTTAAGGAGAAGTTTCCCTATATCATGGAGGCACTCAATCCAAGTGAGGCCATTGCCTCATAAGGGCAAAGGATTGATCCTAGTAGAGATCAATAACCACTCACATATTTCACTAGTTCGTAGCACATTTTTTCTATTTTAGCAATCTTTTGTTTTTGGAAGATTTTACGTCCCAAAATTTTGAGTTATTTCAAGGCCCTAAACGACATTTTTTTGTGAAATGGGCAAATGGAAGTCAAAATCTATCATTACCAATGAAAAATGTACTTCTGGGATAGAATTTTCCAATGGGCTATGATGCATACCAAATAAGAATTGAATGGCAATGTTATGACCACACGAAGTTGACGTGAAACTTACACCATCTACGCCAAAACACCTTTGGCGCTTCATCTCTTATGATAAAAATTTGGGATGTTTAAGGTTCTCATTTCTTCTTTATGATAAAAAGGTTTGTGATCTTCATTGTATCATAGTTTGACAAGGACACATATTCATCACATTGTTTCTCAGAGATAAACTACCACCACTTGAGGTAGTTTGATTTCATTTTGCAAGTAGTGGGATTTGACTTATATATGTACACATTGTTTAGGAGGAAATAAAGGTCTGGTAAAGTGAGATGCAATGACAAAAGTGAGAGCTAGTGAAGAGAGAACCTCATGTAAGAAGGTGTATAAACATGAGATAATTATTATATAAGTGATGAATACAATAACAAAAAATATAATTACTTTCAAGATGAATTTTGTAAATTACATGTATATGGGTATAAGACTATAAGACCTAGGTAGACCTCTATACAATTGTGGGTAATGTCTTGGAGTTGACCAAGGTGAAAGGGAACAAAAGGATGTTGTAAAAACTTGTAGTAGATGTAGGTGACAAGGGAGAAAAGCATATAAAGTAGAAAGTGCATACCCTCACTTTATATATCTACACGTTGTTTGGGAGGAAATAAAGGTCTACCAAAATATATAATTCTTATGATTCATGTATATAACTTTTATGATTTATTTATACATTTTTTCTTTTTCATTTCTAACAAAAAAGTTGCACTTCACTCATCTTAAAATGAAGACACAATTACTTCTCATCAATAAAATAATAATAAATACATTATTAAACTGATTTCTATGATTTCTATGTGTACCATTGTTATGATTTATTTATACATTATTTGTTTTTTTCCATCTCAAAACACCAATGTTTCGTCTAATAAGGATTAAACTAGCAATTGTCCCAAAAGGTACAAAGAGAGGCCGATAGGATTATTAAATTAGAATTGTTCAATTTCTCTAGAAGACCCTCTTTGGGAACAAAACTCCAGTATGTTACATAAAAAATGTGTTCCACTCAAGGGATAAAACCCCTTTATCTCACAACAGTGATTTTGACTAATAGCCATCAGATTGCAGATGTTTGTTTGACATTGTGTGCTTGTCTTTCTGTATCATTTTTTTTTTCAGGAAGCACGTTGGTGTGATAATAAGTAATGTTGCATAAGATTTCTAAACCCACAATAGGCAGACACACAACACAGTTTTAAACTCAAGAAAACCCTCATCGTGAATAAAAACTCCAGTACATAAAAAATGTGTTCCACTCAAGGGATGAAACCCCTTTGTGTTACAACAGTGATTTCCACCAATAGCCATCAAATTACAGACGTCTGTTTGACACTTAATACAACATGTCTCTCTGTATCTTTTTTTCCAGCAGGCTCGTTGGTGCAATGAGAAGTAATGTTGTATAAGATTTCTAAATGAAGGACAAATGGGAAAAAGACAAACAGGAAAGAATTTCCCGGTTCTTATGTTTAAATGTATCAATCTACAAGAAAAACTCGCTAATTCGAAGATTTTCCTTAATTTCAACATAATGTGAAAAGATTGTGCTAGCTTAAATAGATTATCTAATTCATCTCTCTTTACTTGTGGATTTGCGTAAGCGTTTGTATTGAAGCTTTTCATGAAAACATATTGCTAGGTTAAATATATTATATGTTTCATCTTCCTTCACTTGTGGATTTGCGTAAGGGTTTGTATTGAAGCCTTTCACTCTCAAGATTTTTTGTTTCCATCATCTTTATTCAAAGGTTTTCGATTTAACTTCAATAAATCTAAGATAATATCAAATCATTCTGGTTTTCACTTTCAAATGTATTAATCTACAAGTGTTTCGGATAGAAGTGACGTGATTCTTTCGCTTCTACTAACGTGTCAACAAGTTCCTTGCAAAGGGAAAATGTGGAGAATCACCAATGAGCCCAATGTCCTTGCACAATGAACTTGAAGAGTATAGAGATAACTATGCAGAATAGGAAATGGAAAGTGGTAAGGTTTTGATTATGACATCCCACTCCCACTTTGTGGCCACGATCCCTGGTTTTCTTATTTATGTAGAGATTCAAGCCAACAGAGAGCATAGAGGTCGCAATATTGAGTTCCATGAGTCTTCTGAGCCCCATGGCTTCCTACCAGCCCAACCCTGCATCGTCGTCTTTTGCGAGCCCGACGCCTTCTTATCACTCGAGCTCGATGCCTTCCTACCAGCCCAACCCTACATTGTCGTTTTTTGTGAGCACGACTTCGTCATCATTCGAGCATGGTGGAGCATGCACGAAAAACTCTTTGATCCTGTGGCTCAAGAACCTCATGACGTCGTCGTCGGCTGTGCTGATTCACGACGGGGGCTTGATCTGCGCATTGATGACCCTGCTCCTGAGCACAAAAAAGAAGCCAAAAAATTCCAATGCTCTTGACGGTGTGCTTCATTAAAAATCTCAAAGAAAAAGGGAAGGGTAGGATGTGTGGATAAAGAATATGTCTTATAGAGGAATCACAGGAACAATTTTAGTCTTGTGAGCCATGGCTGAGATGAGAGAAGAATAGGGGGACTTATTTGTAGGTTTTGCTTCACAGTTTTATGACCTGTACAACAACATGGAGAAGCTGGTGAAACCCACAGAGAAGAAGATCCAACCATTGAATCAGATAGAGAATTGAATGAAGATAGCAAAGCAATCTGTATTGAATGGCTAAAGCCTAACATGGCTATAGCCAGTGGTCCGAGGGTGATGCAATTGGCTCCAATAGTGAATAGCTACATGGAACGCATGAAACTCGGTCTGGAGAAAAGAAAATCAAAGACAGGTGATTTGCAGTAGTAGAAAGATGAAGAAAGATGAAGTAGCCAAGTAACTAAAGCAAGAAATACCCATCACCAGTTATCTGATCATCCCACTGTTTCAAATTATAGGGTTGTTGTCAAAGTCCAAACTGCTCTTATGACATCGACGAATATATAATCTTGTCATTTTGGTTGTAGTAAACCTACAACTATGTCGTAAAGGTTAATCTCGATACTATGTTTTCAGAGCTGTTTATTTTTAGAAACTGAAATTAGATTAGCATACCGTACCATGTCAAAACAAAAGGCCACAGTAACTTAAAATATATGTAAACAAGGCCTCTTACAGACAGAACAATATATATCTTCCTATTCCAATCCAGAATAAATAAATAAAACTAACTTGTGAATGTGTTTAGGGATGTACTTGAATTAGGAAGTACTGGACACTCTCGGCGGTGGCATAAAATGCCTGTTCAGGGTCAAAATTTAAAGGCATAAAATGAGGAGAGTATTGAGCATGATATTTAATGTTAGCTGCAACCTCTAAAGCTTCTTTGGCTGTAGGATGAGCCACAGTTGGAATAGTGGAGAGATTTCCCTTCAAAGACTTGTTGTCCTCAGTAAACCTTATTTCCATTTTGAAACATTTTATGTTTCCCCAGTCCAGGAAACTCAGCTATTAATACTTGCAGAAATTATAGATGTCAAACGTACTACATGAAGTAGTGGACACACTATTATCACATTTACAGAAACAATCAATGATAGTATATGAATCAGAGTTCCTTAGGCATCTCAGGCCTTGGCTGGTCAACAATATTCAAGCACAAATTGGATCGAATTGCTATGGGCAATATTGGAAGTGAATGAATTGTGATGATCAGAAATTCATCTGCTGCCAGTGCAAATTTTTCCAGCCACATTAAACATGGGTGCTTAAAAGTTAATAAGCACGGAGTTACATTTGAACCCTAAGCTTTCCCAGCTCAGTTTGTTTTAAATAATAATAAAAATTATATGACAGATGTACAAACACAATCATAAAAAAGGCATCTTTCATTAGGTAGTAAAATCCTCACTACCTCTATTTCATCGCTCATACAAGATCAAATATTTCTAGAACCTTATGTGAAGCTTTCAGATAAGAAACAATCCAACCTGGTTTTTAAAAGATACTGCTCTAGTTTAGATACAGCGTGGATAAAACTAAACTTTCTGACTAGATTCTCTGATTCTAATTAAAACTAAACTTTCTGACCAGATTCTCCGATTCTAACTAAAACTAAAATGAAGAGTGAAGTGTGCCATTGCAAAAAACATCGCAATAAAACACGAGACAACAATTAAATAAATATTAAAATCTCACGAATACAATATCCATTATATCTGATACAGGTTTTACGAATCTATACCAACAATTACAACATAAGATAAATGAATATTGTTACCATCTGAATGATTTTCCAAGGCAACGAAACTGAAAAGAAATAAGGTCACTTTATGATGAAGATTATTGGCAGTGATGTGTCGTTGCTTTTAATTTCGCACATGCTCGTTGGAATAACAATAACTATTAACTTGGGCCTAGACTTTGTGAATTCCAGTGATGCATATGAGCTAAGGGCTCTTAGATAAGAATGCAGAGACTCTAGGACATGGAATAAGCACATATCAATCTGTGTCAGATTATTATTTTATCTGAGCCTAAAGAAATTCAACTGAATTCACAGAGGATGGGGACAAAACAAGAACATGCCCTCAAACATTTTGTGCTTCATACCCTTCAAAAGTTTCCCACTACTAACAGAAAGATGAAAAGCACACAACTTCACAAGCAACTCAAAGAAATCATATGTATCTCCTAACCTTTACATATTTTACTTCAATGCAGAAAGCTTGGAAATTAGCACCATTCATGTCCAAACATTGTTTAGAAGATTCCTTGGTATCCTGCAGCACTCCACTTTGACGTATTCCTTTGAGACGTAGACAATATAGCTCAAGTAGACATCTAACAGACTTAATGTTGCTAACATATGTTGAAAATAATACTGAGAGGGGGGGTGAATCAGTATTATCTAGTTCTTTTAACAAATCTTCCTTATTTACACTTTGAATTATTTTTGCATATCATTACCATAAAATAATGAGCAAGAAAAACAGACAGTCACATCAAAGAACACCAGATATAAGGTGGAAACCCAATGTGGGTGAAAACCACCTGCTGCAATATGTCTCTATCTTCTTTCAAATTAGAAACTCCTTTTACAATGGTCTTGTACTGGTGCAGTCCTTTACCAGTACGCAGGCTGCAACCTGCAGAGAGCTACAACTCTCTCTCGTTTTCCAGTCTCTCCTGGAAGGGAGCTACAACCCCCTACTTCTTTTCTTTCAAGGACCACTTTTCATAAATTTTCAAACTGGATCCATAAATATCAAATGATCATCAAGTACCAGTAAGTCACCGAGATAACCAAATCCACAATAACAGAAAACTAAACCAGAACACCTTCTGCGGCGTCTCCTGCGGCACCTTCCTGCGGCGTCTCCTGCGGCGCCTCTTGCGGCGTCTCCTGCGGCGCCTCCTGCAGCGCCTCCTACGGTGCCTCCTGTGGCGCCTCCTGTGGCGCCTCCTGCGGCGTCTCCTGCGGCACCTCC
>APFE030774862.1:36557-57644 GCA_000404065.3 Pinus taeda
TCTAGTCTCTCCTGGAAGGGAGCTACAACCCCCTACTTCTTTTCTTTCAAGGACCACTTTTCATAAATTTTCAAACTAGATCCATAAACATGAAATGATCATCAAGTACCAGTAAGTCACCGAGATAACGAGATCCACAATAACAGTAAACTAAACCCAGAACACCTTATCAACAAAAATCAGTCAACAAAAGATCTTAAGACAGATACAGAATTTCCTTTTCTCTGGCCTGCGTCGCTACGCACTTCACCTTCTGTAGCGCCTCTGTGGCGTCTCCGCACTGCGCCTTCTATGGCGCCTCTGTGGCATCTCTGCACTGCGCCTTCTGTGGCGCCCTCGCACTGCGCCTTCTGTGGCACCTCTGTGGCATCTCCGCACTGCGCCTTTTGTGGCGCCTCCGTGGCGTCTCCGCACTGCGCCTTCTGTGGTGCCTTCGCACTGCGCCTTCTGTGGCGCCTCCGCACTGCGCCTTCTGTGGCGCCCCCGCACTGCGCCTTCTGTGGCGCCTTTGCACTGCGCCTTCTGTGGCGTCTCCGCACTATGCCTTCTATGGCGTCTCCGCACTACGCCTTCTATGGCGCCTTCGCACTATGCCTTCTGTGGCGCCTCCGCACAGCACCTTCTGTGGCACCTCCGCACTGCACCTTCTGTGGCGCCTCCGCACTGCACCTTCTGTGGCGCCTCTGCACTACGCCTTCTATGGCGTCTCCGAACTGTGCCTTCTGTGGTGCCTTCGCACTGTGCCTTCTGTGGTGCCTCGCCCCTCCGCAGCTGTGCCTTATTTAGATCTAGACATTACTCCAAGAGATCATAGTATTTCAGATCTAGCTCTCATAAGATGTTCAACCCAAAACATGCTCAAGCCAAATGATCTCCTTTGCTTTATATAGGAAAGCTCTTTCCTCAAATCATGGATCATAGGGGCGCCAATAATAATTAATAATATAAAACAATACCATGGCCAAAACCATAATAACACAAATCGTCGGCTAATACCAAGAGTTAAACATAAGAAACCCCACGTTGTGCTTTTCTCTGCCTTGAAGTAAGTGAACTAGGGGTACGCACCTCCTGAATGGGATAACTGCGGGTATGTACGCACTTTATGTAACACCGGCCTGCGTGTACGCACCTTCTGTAAGGTGTACCTGCGTACGCCTTATTTTCTTCAATATTTGATAGTTGATCATCAATGTTTGATGCTGTCTTGAAGTACTGTGATCTATCACCTGAATGGGTTGTCATCAAGGACAACACTTTAGCCATAATGCCAACAACATACTATTCTTGTGTTGAAAGAATTTTCATTTATAATTGCAGATTGACCTAATGGGACCAACTCTCTCTCGTTTTCCAGTCTCTCCTGGAAGGGAGCTACAACCCCCTACTTCTTTTCTTTCAAGGACCACTTTTCATAAATTTTCAAACTGGATCCATAAACATCAAATGATCATCAAGTACCAGTAAGTCACCCAGATAACCAGATCCACAATAACAGTAAACTAAACCCAGAACACCTTATCAACAAAAAATCAGTCAACAAAAGATCTTAAGACAGATACGCAATTTCCTTTTCTCTGGCCTGCGTCGCTGCGCACTTCACCTTCTGTGGCACCGCGCACCTCTGCAGATGTGCCTTCTGTGGCGCCACGCACCTCCGCAGCTGCGCCTTCTGTGGCGCCGCGCACCTCCGCAGCTGCGCCTTCTGTGGCGCCTCCGCACTGCGCCTTCAGTGGCACCTCTGTGGCGTCTCCTGTGGCGCCTCCGCGCTGCGCCTTCTATGGCGTCTCCGCACTGCGCCTTCGCACTGCGCCTTCTATGGCGCCTCTGTGGCGTCTCCGCACTGTGCCTTCTGTGGCGTCTCCGCACTGCGCCTTCTTTGGCGCCTCTGTGGCATCTCCGCACTGTGCCTTCGGTGGCGCCTCTATGGCATCTCCGCACTGCACCTTCTGTGGCACCTCTGTGGCGTCTCCGCACTGCGCCTTCTGTGGCGCCTCTGTGGCGTCTCCGCACTGCGCCTTCTGTGGCGCCTCTATGGCGTCTCCGCACTGCGCCTTCTGTGGCGCCTTCGCACTGCACCTTCGGTGGCCCTCGCACTGCGCCTTTTGGGGCGTCTCCGCACTCGCTTCTGTGGCACCTCTGTGGTGTCTCCAAACTGGTGCCTTCTATGGCCCCCCGCACTTCCATAGCTGCACGCCGGAGATCACCCTTCAAAGATTCACTTTCCAACTTCACTTCAATATAGTCGGCTTTTGAAACAAACCCAATATTCAAGATCTTAAGATATTCAACCCAAAAGCATGCTCAAGCCAAATGATCTCCTTTGCTTTATATAGGCAAGCTCTTCCTCAAATCATGGATCATGGGGCTCAATAATAATAATAATATAAAACAATACCATGGGCCAAAACCATAATAACACAATCTCGTCGGCTAAATAGCAAGAGTTAAGCATAAGAAACCCCACGTGTGTTTTCTCTGCCTTGAAGTAGGTGAACTGGGGGTACGCACCTCCTGAACAGGATAACTGCGGGTATGTACGCACTTTATGTAACACCGGCCTGCGTGTACACACCTTTTGTAAGGTGTACCTGCGTACCCCTTATTTTCTTTAATATTTGATAGTTGATCATCAATCTTTGCTGCGGACTTGAAGTACTGTGATCTATCACCTGAATGGGTTGCCATCAGGGACAACACTTTAGCCATGATGCCAACAACATACTATTCTTGTGTTGAAAGAATTTTCATTTATAATTGCAGATTGACCTGTTCTGTGCAGACTGACCTGTTCCGCTCTAAACAAGCCCCAATTAGGTCCACAATCTTATGAGAAATTATCAATATTCACATTCTAATCACTTTGCTTTCTCCTTTTTCTTCTTCATAGAATTTGATTGAAGTAGAGTTCTAGTGATTTGGCCTTCCTGTTTCGTGCTCTGCCAGCTTCCTTCAAGAGTTCTGCCAGCCCTTTCTTTTCATCATCTACATCCAGGTTTGCTATGCCAAGTTTCTCTTCTCTCATTCCAACAACATATTCCAAAACCCCGATGGCATCCTCCAACCTGCACATGATGAAAATGAATAATTAGTTACAAATATATCCCAAAGAAATTAAAGCCACCATAGAAACCAACATTCAGTCTATCCAGATCCCACAAAGATAAGCACTTGGAGACGCATATGGAACTTAAATTAGTTAAATAATTTCAATTTGGCTCAAGCTTCACGACACTCTAAAAGATTAAGGTTAAGGTATATATAAGAAGTAAGGATAATCACTTGTTAAATTAGATATACAGAGTCTTAAAATACTGCCAAATTGACTAAAATGAAACAAAAAAAGCATGCAATTGACCAACTGGTTTCAGAGAAGTCAGAAACAATAGATAACACCTATCCATTGATTCATGCAGGACAAGCTTGACCAGTTCAGAGTCCTTATCAGAGAAACGCAGACTATTCTTTTTTAGAGAATACAGCAATAAATCCATAAGAAACAAGAATAAGCAGTGGCAAAGTAAATTCAAAGAAGCTACATAAGACCCACAATCTGATACACACATACAAAACACTTTAACAGACTAACATAATTCAATCAATCAGGAAAACATCATTAAATCTGTAACTACAAAGGTTGTACTTGTATTTATGAAACAACTCTAAAGAAGCTTAATATGTGAACTCAAACTTAACTAATCAATATACATAAGCTTCAGTAGAGACCACCAATTGTTTGTGAACCACATCTAACTTGTGATTCACCAAGCAGATGCACTCGTCAATCAAATCGAAGAAGGCTAAAGTGTGCAAACATCATCAATTCAACTTCATAAATAGTGAGAGCATGTTTAAATAGTGATTTGATTCCAGATAACATCCATAGACTTCAGAGTTGATTGCTAGGAATCAAAATTTGAAAAGAACAAAACAGTACGGTCTCATCAACCAGTCTATATGCAGAACAAATACACATACATAAATTAGTTTCACAAAAAAATTCAGTCAATATACATAACTACAGTTGAGGCCATTAATTGTCTGTGAACCACATCTAACTTATTGACTCAGTAAGCAGCCACACTCACCAATCAAATCAAAGAAGCCTGAAAAAGTGAAAAGATCATCAGTCAAACTTCATAAATAGTGAGAACATGTTTACATAGTAATTTGATTCCAGATAACATCAACAGACTGCAGAGTCAACTATTGGGAAATTTTGAGAAGCACAAAACAGTACAGACATAACCAACCAGTCTATATATAAAGAAAATATAGTGATACATAGATCAACGTCCCAACAGCTCAAAACACTGCATATGCCCCTTTCCAAAACATGCTAAGGCAAGGATATCAAACAAGGGAGACAATTTTTGCATCCTGAACACACAATTTCTTTAACTCAACTAGTTTTTCAAGATATCTCAGATATCTCAAAGCAGCATGTAGAGCATCAAATGATTTGTTCTCATTCCTAGAAACTTTACAGCGCAAAGCATATTCCATAGTTAACCAATAATTCAGCATAAAATGAAACCATCCAACCTATCATGTCAGAAACTCAATACCCAAAAATATATATTCATATGCACCAAAGACCATTGAATCCAGTAAGGACTCCAAGGATGTAAAAATCAATTTGGAAATAGAAAAGCCATTGATTCCATCAAAAGAGAAAATTGAAACAAAGACTACATCTACTGACCTGCCCATTGCATCATATGTTCCAGCCAGATTGCTATATACTACAAGAGTATCTAGATGATAAGGACCAAAAACTTCTTCCAAAATACTCTTGGCTTCTTCAAATAAATCTGCAGCCTCATTTATGGCATAACGTTGGACACATGCCAGTCCCATTTGATTCAAGACGACTCCAAAGAAGGAATATTTCCTCTCTCCACTTGCCCTCAGCTTTCCCACTGCACTCTTGAATGAAGAATACGACTCACCATACTTTCCTAAAATATAATAAATCACTCCCATCTGTGCTTCAATGCCTGCTATTGCACTCTGCTCACTAGGAGCATCGTGCAAAATCTTGAGAGCCTTTTGGAGAAGGCGAAGGGCTTGTTCAGTTTCACTCATCGCTTCATAAATTGCAGACAATTCTGTCAATCCGCCAGCTATATCTTCAAGAGGATGCCCTGCAGTAGGCTTATTATAAATTCTGAGAGCATTCTCGTAGTAAGTTTTAGATTCCCTTAGTTTCCCTGTTTTGTAGTATAGGTCTGCCAGATGGACAAAAACTGCAGTAGTAGAGGGATGGCTCTCACCTTCCTTAGTTTCCCTGTTTTGTAGTATAGGTCTGCCAGACGGACAAAAACTGCAGCAGTAGAGGGATGGTTCTCACCTTTCGTAGATTTCAGCACAGTAAGGGATTTCTAATAAGAAAAAACAGCTTCATCGTATCTGCCTAAAGAGAGATATGTGTCACCAATACTGCAATCTATTGACGCCACCTCTGACTCTTGACCATTCGATATCATAGCCATACTGGCTAAGACCCAATGCTCCAGGCCGCTTCATATTCTCCTTTTCCATCACAAATCAATGCCATTAGCCTTCTATCAGCTGCTTCTTCAAGGGAAGCTGGGATGTTGTGTTCTTTGTGTATATCCAGAGCATGTTGGCAGAGCTTCTCAACCTCATCAAATTGCATCGCTTGAAATGGGCTTAGATACCGACAAGTCTCTCCGACTCTTGGATCCATTTCTCCCAGGACTTGTTTCTGAATTTCCAAACCAGATTTATAGCACTCTATGGAATTCTCAAGCTAACCCAACATGGCATACGTATCACCCAGCTGCATACGCCGTGCAAATGTAGCAAGATCATGCTACTGGGCCAGCTCCAATACTCACTTTCATGCTGCAAATAAGCACTCCACCAGAATCAAATAAGCACTCCACCAGAATCGATAAGAAGAACTGCAATTGTGCAACCTTGAGAGGGTTTGTGTTGAGGTTTTGCGAGACCCGGGCAATATAACTCATGTCAGCTGCAAAGATTCTCGGTTGAGACTCAGTGGAAAGCAGAAGGGTGGCGCCAGGTGTTAGTGGAAAGCAGAAGGGTGGCGCCAGGTGCCAACCTGAAAACAAATATCTTATGTAAGTGGAAAGCAGAAGGATGGCGTCAGGTGTTGCGCCAGGTGTCGATTTGAGAATGAAAAAGATGACGAAAGTCCCTTTCAAAGAAAAGCCTATCAGCCTAAAAATGGCTACAGCATGTGCTGATTATAAAAATAGATTTGGCACTGAGAACTTGTGTCGGTACTAACTACAAAGATATGTTTGGCCGTTATGTCGGTGCTTAATTATCTTGCACTAATAAAGTGCAATGATATAAATGTCATAACTCTACAGTGTGTGCTGCATCTCTGTTTTCTAATTCTCCATAACACAAGTTTTACTGGTTGAATCTAATTACATAATTAGATATTTACCGCCACGAACCAAATGCGACCTGTAAAATTTATCCGATATGGAAGATCAAAGAGAAAGAACGAGTAGCAGAAGCGAGGATGATGGAAGAAGGCCAAATACCTCCGCCTCATAGCTCAATAATACTGTACACAATTCGCAGGAGCATTTCTTTAGTAATCATAGCGAGGAGGTTGCTACCGAGACAGAAGATATTGCACTAGTAAGAGTATTGATTGTTGGTCCATAGGATCAGACGGTTAGATAGGAAGCAGTGAATGCGATAAAGATTGGTGATTTTATATATAGCAGCGCAATGTGGACGATATAGAGGATTTCCAAATAGAGTTAATTTCAACGCTTGCCTTTGGAAGTTATAGGGAACATCCTTCTTCTCTGGTTGACTTAGCGCTTCCTTTTGTGTTTACAACAACAAAAAATCATGTCTGGGAACAATTAATATGCACCCTAAGGACTTCAGAGCGCCACATAAATAATTACAATAATATCACTTCGTCCTGCCCAATTTTCTTTTTTGATTTTGAATGGAGTGCGGCCACATGTACCATCGCCAGTGCCTTTCTCAATGGTTTTTGTAACGCCCTAGCAAATCGGGCAGGTGCACGATGGGCAAACGCTCCTTCGCACGACAGTTAAGCAGTGGGCACGACCCAGGTAGGCGTGCACGACAGTGGGCGGGTGCCCCACACGACGGCCGGGCGACCCGGGCATGATGGGCAAACACGTCCAACACCGGGCACGGTCACACGAAGTATTGTTGGGCGCAGTCACATGAAGTATTGTTGGGCGCGGTCACAGGAAGTATTGTTGGGCACGGGCGACCCGTGCACAACAGGCGGGCGACTCGTGCGCAACAGGCGGGCGACCCATGGGCGACCCGTGCATGACGGGCGGGCGACCCGGGCGGGCGCCCCGTGCACGATGGACCAGCGAGTTAGCATGCGGGCATGACGCAACAGGAAAATGAGCTGGTGCGGCGGACAGGTGAATGAGCTGGTGCGGCAGATAGGTGAAAAAGCTGGTGCAGCGGACAGGCAAACGACCCATGGGAGACCCGCGCACGATGGGCGGGCGACCCGAGAGCAAATCACGCCCGAGGGGCGGGCGACCCGAACGACAACACATAGCACAGTTGTGTGTGGAGCACGGGTATAGTCCAACAGCTGGTGGGCGCGGTTCAAACGACAGCGGGCAGACGCGGTTCAAACGACAGCGGGCGGACGCAGTTCAAATGACAGCGGGCGGACACAGTCCAAATGACAACGGGCGGACGCGGTTCAAACGACGGTGGGCAGACATAGTTCAAACAACAGCGGGCAAGTGCAGTTCAAACGGCATCGGGTGACCCATGCACCATGGGCGGGAAACCCGTGCGCAATGGGCGGGCGACCCGGGTGGGCGACCCGACCATGCGACGAAAGGCTGCAGCTATGCGACGATGGAATGCAACAATAGAACTAAGTGCGATGAAACTTAGTGCGAAAAAGGGAAAGGACGAAAGGTTTATACCTTGGCGTGGAGTGGCTTTGCATATAGCAAAGGCCGACTCACAAAAAGTTTAACACATGGCATTATAACATAAATTATGGGGTCGGCTTTAAAAGTCAACACCCCTCACACTTGGGCTAGCATGCGTATATATATGTGAACGCAAAAGCTCATTTGGATCATCAAGCATCTTCGCTCAAGACTTCGCACAAGGACAAGAAGTGTGCATTCTTTAGAGGAGCAAATGGGCATGCCTTATGCGCATTAAGGAATAAAAGAAGTGCACAGTTTGTCTCGGTTGGAGCTTGGCAAGGAGGCCGTATATGAGTGGGTTTTGTGGAGGAGTTTTATGCAGGGCTTAAAGGAGGAGGTCTTGCGTCTCGGTTGAGCGCCCTCCTACCGTAAGGAGTTAGCATATGTATTGGAAGGTTGTTCTACGCCTACATTGTAAAACAATTCTAAGTGTTGGCCTTGGGTTTACGCCAGGCACACTTGTATGATGTATTATTGAAGAGTCGCATAATATATTGTTATTGTGCGAACTTGTTCAGGAGTTTCCCCTCCCTTTACACTTGCGTGCAATTGTTATGTTCTCGGTTTAATTGCATATCGGTTAATGAATGTGTTAAGTGTCAAGATTAAAGCTTTTACTTGGTTGATAAAATAAACTAAGCGTGTTTATGTGAAAGGCATAGTCCATGTGCATGAATATTGAAAAAAGAACGTGCACGGTGGTGCCACACCCGCCCAATTATGAAAAAAAAGATTGGGGGTGTGACAAGTGGTATCAGTGCAGGGTTGCTCGTGAAGACTTGAACAAGGTTCAAGTGTTGAAGAGCTCGGTCTAGAGCTGGTGAGCATGGTTGCTCGTGACGGTCGACAAGGTTCTTGCAGGTGACTTGGGGAAGACAGTGAATGGTTGACACTAGGTCACAGAAAAGCAAGAAGATGGTGGCTAACTCTCAAGCTGGGTCTAGTCATACGATGAAGGACGCAATGAAATATACTTCTCTTGAGTTCATGGGAAGGGTAATTAAAAGGATGGAGACTTTGGAGAATTCTTGGAACCAAGATGTGGACTCGCTGACTAAGGAGCGAGAGACCATCTCAAAGGTCAAGGAAGAGCTTGAAGAACTCTGTACACAGCATGATGAGCTCAAGACACAGTATGAGTACACTGATTTCTTGTGTACACAACTTGAAGGAAGGGTCAAAGAGGTCAAAGAATCAAGGGATCAAGGTCTTGCGGAGATCGTGAACTTGAAAGGAACTCTTCACAAAACAAATAAAGCTCTTGATGAAGCCAAAGACAAGAGTGCGGTATTGAAGAGGGCTGTGAGACATAACTCAGGTGTAGGAGTGCCTCATGTAAAGGTCAAGGAGCCGGAATCTTATGATGGTACAAGGAGCGCAAAGACTCTTGGCAAGTTCCTATGGGACATGGAGCAGTACCTGGAACGATTGAGCCTACCTGATGGGGAGGCACAGGTTAAGGTGGCCGCTCAATTCCTGACAAATGATGCCAAGATGTGGCGGCGAAGGAGGGTGGATCAGATTACCAATGGTAATGCTGATGACATCACTTTGTGGGAGGACATGAAAAAAGCTTTGCAGTCCCATTTCAGTCCCCAGGATGAAACATGGGAGGCGAGGACGAAAATTAAGTTCATCAAACAAACCGGAAGCCTACAAGCATATCAGCGAGAGTTTTCAAGTGCAGCTCCGGAACTTCCCAATATGTCAGAGAGGGAAAAAGTCTTCAATTTTATTATTGGGTTGAAGCCTTCGGCCCGTAATGAGGTGAAGAGACAAAAGATTAGAACGCTTGAAGAGGCCTTCGCTGCGGTCGAAAGATTAGTGGATCATTATGATGAGACTTCTAATGAGAAAAATAAGTCTGATAAACCAAAAGAAAAGAAGAAGGATGATGCTTCGAAGTCGGATGATAATCCGAAAGAGAAGAAGCCTTTGAAATGTTGGCTATGTGCAGGACCACATGTCGTTAAGAATTTCCCCTCTAAACCAAAGGTGGTCGCTGCTGCACAATCCAATGAGGATGAAAATGCTTCTGTAGGGATGATGCAGATACTTGGTGCCTCTGCTACTACGGAAGTGACCTCTAGAAGAGATCCAGAAAGAAACAGGTTGGAGTATGTTCAGATGAAGATTGGTGATGCTGAGGTACTCACTATGGTCGATAGTGGGGCTTCACACAACTTCATGAGTGAAGATACCGCAAGGAGACTTGGGCTGAAATTTGTACCAGTGAAGGCACAGATGAAGACAGTAAATTCTCCTCCGATGGCAATTCTTGGTATGGCTGAAAAGGTAGACATTACACTTGGTGAATGGACCGGAAAAGTGGACTTCACCATAGTAAGGATTGATGACTATGAGGCCGTATTGGGGATGGAGTTCATGAAACAGTTTGAGGCTATGGTTGTACCACATCTGAGGAAACTCTTCATTTATGATGGAAAGGAAGATGTGCCCATTAGTGTTCCAACCATTGGTGTAACAAAACCTGATCATAAGTTAGGAGGAATGCAGGTGGAAGACAAGGAAAAGGCGAACAAGCGTTTGTGTACTGTTGAGGCAAAGCTTGCGGAACAATCATTGGTCATCCAATCGCTTTCAGATAGCATCTTGGACTTATCAAGAAGGCTAGAGCTAGTAGAGGACGATGATGCTGAGGATGAGGTATATGTGAGGCCGAACATCCAGAAGGAAGATCAGGAAGCATATCTACAACGGATAGAGGTGGAAGATCCTGATAAATGGATCGAGCTGATTAGTAAGGCAGAGCCTCCCGGATCCTCTCTCTTCACATATTTTTAGATGAAATAGAGGATGGGGCTCATTGTTGGCTGCTCAAGGTAGTGAGGCCTCAACATATTTGAGCAGGTATGATGATCCTGACATGCGGCAGAAAGATGGGGGTTCCATGGACCTCAGCATGGGATCGTGAAAGATAAGTGTTGACACATGACCAGGGTGTGTAACACTTGTTGATATGCATGGGTAGTTTGCACATGGAGACAATGACCTGATGGAGATAGAGCCTTATATATGTTGCAGAGATGTTCGCCTTATATGGAGGGGTCTACATCATGGTTGATGACGATCTTGGTAGGGAGCTACCGGGATGGTGTGTTGTCGGGACGACAACATTTTCGGGTGGAGGAGAGTGTAATGCCCTAGCAAATCGGGCAGGTGCACGACGGGCAAACGCTCCTTCGCACGATGGTTGAGTAGTGGGCATGACTCGGGTAGGCGTGCACGACAGTGGGCGGGCGCCCCGCACGAAGGGCGGACGACCCGGGCACGATGGGCAAACACGTCCAACACCGGGCCCGGTCACACGAAGTATTGTTGGGAGCGGTCACACGAAGTATTGTTGGGTGCGGGCGACCCGTGCACAACGGGCGGGCGACCCATGCGCAACGGGCGGGTGACCCGTGCGCAACGGGCGGGCAGCCCGTGCACAACTGACAAGCGACCCGTGCACGATGGACCGGCGAGTTAGCATGCGGGCATGACACAACAGGCAAACGAGCTGGTGCGGCGGACAGGCAAACGACCCATGGGTGACCCGCGCACGATGGGCGGGTGACCTGAGGGGGAACCTCGCCCGAGGGGTGGGTGACCCGAACGATAGCACATAGCACAGTTGTGTGTGGAGCGCGTGTATAGTCCAACAACGGGTGGGCGCTGTTCAAACGACAGCGGGCGGACGCAGTTCAAACGATAGCAGGTGGACGCTGTTCAAACGACAGCGGGTGGACACAGTCCAAATGAGAGCGGGCGGACGCGGTTCAAACGACGGCAGGCGGACACAGTTCAAACGACATCGGGCAAGTGCGGTTCAAACGGCAGCGGGCGACCCGTGCACGACGGGCGGGCAACCCGTGCGCAATGGGCGGGCGACCCGGGTGGGCGACCCAGCCATGCGACGAAAGGCTGCAGCTATGCAATGATGGAATGCAACAATAGAACTAAGTGTGATGACACTTAGTGCGAAAAAGGGAAAGGACGAAAGGTTTATACCTTGGTGTGGAGTGGCTTTGCATATAGCAGGCTGACTCACAAAAATGTTAACACATGGTGCTATAACATAAATTATGGGGTCGGCTTTAAAAGTAAACACCCCTCACACTTGGGCTACCATGCATATATATATGCGAACGCAAAAGCTCATTTGGATTATCAAGCATCTTCACTCAAGACTTCGCACAAGGACAAGAAGTGCGCATTCTTTAGAGGAGCAAATCTGCATGCCTTATGTGCATTAAAGAATAAAAGAAGTGCGCAGTTTGTCTCAGTTGGAGCTTGGCAAGGAGGCCGTATATGAGTGGGTTTTGTGGAGCAGTTTTATGCAGGGCTTAAAGGAGGAGGTCTTGCGTCTCGATTGAGCGCCCTCCTACCGTAAGGAGTTAGCATATGTATTGGAAGGTTGTTCTATGCCTACATTGTAAAACAATTCTAAGTGTTGGCCTTGGGTTTACGCCAGGCACACTTGTATGATGTATTATTGAAGAGTCTCATAATATATTGTTATCGAGCGAACTTGTTCGGGAGTTTCCCCTCCCTTTACACTTGCGTGCAATTGTTATGTTCTCGGTTTAATTGCATATCGGTTAATGAATGTGTTAAGTGTAAAGATTAAAGCTTTTACTTGGTTGATAAAATAAACTAAGCATGTTTATGTGAAAGGCGTAGTCCATGTGCATGAATATTGAAAAAAGAACGTGCACGGTGGTGCCGCACCCGCCCAATTAAGAAAAAAAAATATTGGGGGCATGACAGTTTTGGTCTGGTAATACCTGTCCACTCTGCCAATACCAAATACGTAGATAATTTTATTGGGAATTCAATGATGGTTGGGAGACCTGAATGGATATTAATTTCTTTAATAATTATGTAATTTTTATTCTTTGAAGATTCAGTGGTGTCGACATAATTAATAGTATTTTTTTATATTTAATTGATTTTGAAATGACATGGTCACATTTCATTCAATAGAAGTTGAAGTTGTGATTTACTTTTACTATATGTGAATTGTAAGATAGGACACTGCTACTGTTACCACTGTTGTTTTGTTTAAAATTTAATTTCTATCATTTATTCTTTGTTGTCTAATACTTCTGAATATAATGCATGAACGCTTGTAATTTGAATTCATTGATACCATCATCGCTCATATATATCCAGTGAAAAATGAACATAAGAAATAATCATGATGCATGAAATCAAATTTTATTAAGTTTTTTATTTAAAATATTTATTAAAATCTGTAACGCTGATTATAATTCAGATGAGTAATTAATATAAAATATTTGAAGGATATTTGCAGGTTGTAGACACATTGGTGAAAAGTTTTAATTCTACTATTTTTGGGGTAGGGGTCATATTAATGAAATAATATGATTACAGGTAACCATTAAATATGTGAAGTTAGATTAAAGATTATTTTAGATCTATTTTATTTGATATTTATATTTATTATGTTTTTATTTTAATAAAAATGGAAAAAAAAGTAAATTGATATAGGAAGTGGATAATTTTAGTATTATTAAGGGTAAGGACTTGCTTAATCTAGTATGTAGTAACCCCTAGTAAGTTTACATTTTTATTTTTATATATAAAAATGTTGAAGAAAGCAGGAATAATAGTGGACTGTAACACATGGTAAGTATATTTATTTACATCTTATTCCTGATTACTTTTATGCAAACACTTGATTAAATTATGGTTGGCAATAACTAATGATAAATATTAAGCTATTATGGCACATTTTCAAGGATTTTAATTTTTTGTGGTTTCAAAAATATGAACCAGTTATCAACATGTAATCTTATTGTGCAAAGTCTACAATAATACCTTAATATTGTAATCTAATGAAATCTTTGAACATATATTTTTTAATAAAATTGAAAAGTAATATTTTTTTTCATAAAACTAAACAATATAACATGCATTGGCCAATGCTAAACTAATACTAATGAGAAACCAAACTAATTTCTAGAGCCCTATGCATTAATAAGATGTTGAGTGGGAATTTAAATGAATTTAAAATGATAAGTTTTGATTTTCATAGGCCATAGGTGTGTATTTTGAAATAGAGCTTCTAAAATTTCAATTTAACTATAAATAATTATTAAGTAAATCTGATAAACGTTGCAAAATGATTTCGTACTGCCCGTTAAAAAGTTTTATTATGGTTTCTAGGAAGATTAAATTACTCGACTCTCTTGAGAATTGATTTTCCACAACCTTGAATTTCTTTTTAACACTACAAACAACTTATCTTACCTCTGTTCACTGGGTTTTCCAAATGAAGGAGTTAGAAACTCATCACCATGGTGTTTGGACTGTATTCAAAAACACAAAAAGAGTGATTTTTTTTAACTAAGGATATTCACCTCACATATTCCAGACGCTCACTAAGCCATAACACATTATAACTGTCCTTCTCGAGATTTGAAGCTAACACAACAAGATTCAATGTGAGAAAAACACAATGATTGAAGCTTCAATGCTCAAATTATTAATGTAAATTGTCACGCTGGGAGGCAACTCCTCAAAATGAATTGTGTTTTTCCATTGAGGTTGATCATAGATATATACATGGAGAGAGAGATTCTTGGGCTTTACCTCCCAATGTTTCTTCATATTCCTATTCTCTTTATTTTCTATTTACACAATTTTACATATATTCACCCAATCCAAACGATTAGGTGTTAACATCCCCCCCTTTATTTTGAAGGGATGTTAGTGAGTCCAAGAATCCTTTTGAATCTTTCAAACTTTTCTCTTCCAAGTGCTTTGGTGAAGATGTCTACAATCTTCTCACTTGTGGAACAATGGCGTACTTGGATTATATTGGCCTGAACTTGATGTCGAATCAGATGGTATTTTGTATTGATGTGCTTTGTTCAATTATGGAAATTTGGTTTCTTGGCCAACTTTATTGCAGAATTGTTGTCAATCATGAGTGGCATTGTATGCACTTGTTTCACCTGCAAATATTTTAGAATTTCCTTGAGCCACACAATTTCCTTTGTTCCTTGAGTTTTTGCCACATATTCTGCCTCTATTATGGAATCTGTCACTGTGTGACCACCGAGAGACAACTCCTGATCCTAGAAGCATAGCATAATGTGAAATAGATACTTTAGTTTATTTATCTCAATAGAAATTTGAATCAAGGTATATAATCAAGCATTTTAGAACTTTTTTTTTGTGGAAGACTCATGTTCCTTACAAAGGTTTTTCATGAACTTAGAGAGGATTCCATGATCTTTAGTTGTATGATTAGCTTTATTGTGCTAATAAAACTTACATATTTATAAACACGTGCTTTATTCTTTTTTATTGTGCTGAGTTTTCTTAGTTGTTGGTGCTTACAAATAGGTAAATTTCCTTAAGTTAAACAAGACATTCATGAGAAAAATAGATTCATAAATTAATAATGAACAACGAACATGTAAAGTGAAGAAAACCATCAAAGAGACACATTAACATAGTTTTTTGATGAAGGAGTTCACCCCTCCTAGGCTACATCTCCTTGGTCCAGCTTCCATGGCTTGGGTGGCTGTATAAGCTCAATGTGAAAAAACGTTGTTTACAAAGCTCTATGGGTCCTCATACCTACAATGATGTGTTCAAAATATCCAAATTAGCCAAAAATTACTATTGGCTCTCTAAAAACAGACTCTGATTGGTTTGGATATGACCCCCTTCCCTAGTGGCTGTGGGCTTCCCTGAAAATCCTTGTGGAAAAATCATCTGTATAAACCTTTTATTGACTCTAAAACCTCTACCGGTGTCTTTGTAAGGTCCAACCATCCAAAATTGACTATTCATTTTCGAAAATTGGTCGAAAATTTAGTAAGATATGCTTCATTTAATTTTTCCCTCGGAAACCCCGCTAAATTTGGAGAGGCTCTAGTTAAGTATGCCAAAACTGACAGTTCCTGTAGAATTTGGCGCTCCACCAAATCTGCCACCAACTTAATCCTAAATTTAAGAGGGTTTAATTAAGACTTAAATGGAATTAGTTTAAGCTAAGCATGATTAACACTATGCACTTATCCATTCAGAGGCCTTGAGTCACATGCTTATGATCGCATGGGGTGGGGGCTGGCCTGCAGGACTAGCTCCCACCACCCCCACCATCGGCAACATTGTGAGCTTTAACTATAAGTTCATGACACTACATTTCAAAGGTTCCACCGGTGGTCCAATGGTATGGCATAGAATTCGGGTGCGGGAGGCCATAGGTTCAAACTCGCCTCCGCCCATCCCACATATGTTTTTCCATTAAATTATATGCGCCATATCTATAGTTCAAACCATATGAAGAAAACATTGCGCCCAAAAATTTATTTTCTAGCATTAATAAAGTTCATAACTTTATATAACTAGTGAATCTATAGATGGAACTTGTCACAACCCCATTATGCGAAAGGTTAAAAAGTTTCCCCTTGCTCACTGGACGACCATATCATCATTTTGTCCCATTCTGCAATTTTTTTAGCTATTTACGAAAACAAATAGTAGGCATTTTCACCTTCATTTGGACTCTATTTTCAGTGAACCAATTTGCGCTACAATCGTTGTTTGGTCAATTTAGTGTGTTCTAAATTGCTATATGAATTGTCAATCCAAGAGCTGTAAACTGTTGAAGTGAAGTGCACTATCTATGCAAGATAACCATTTTCTTATTTCTTTGTCATTTTTAGTTTTTTTGGTTTGTTTTTGGATTTATCTTCTTGTTGATTTCCTCATGTGAGATGGTGATTCTAGTAATCAAGTATGGACATTTGTATTCAATGAATAATTTGCAAACTTCAAAGTGTTCCAAAGGTGTTCAAACTTTACAATTATGAAATCAAGATGTGCCTAGATTTTAATTAACAAAACAATGAACTATGACTATGGAACCCAGTATCCTTGCTGTTGTTATAAAGAGGAGAAAATACTGAACTCAAAGCAATTTAAAGACTGAAAGCAAAGTAAACAAATCGTATCACATCAACTCATTTTTGACCCCTCACCATTTCACTCGCTCTGGCTATAGGAAGTAGTCATACACAAATTGAACGATCTGATATCTAAGTTGCATGAAATAAAACTAAGATTAAGCTACACATTCACTCTACAATCCCTCATCATTTGGAAACTGAAGAATGATATGAATAGTCTAATCACTAACTTGCAGAAAAGTAAATGAACAAATCAAAACTAAGAAATAAGCAATTTTGGAATTAAAACCAATAAAACAAATCAACAGTAGGACAAGATAATCCCATCATGTCCTTAGTCATCAAAATTTATATGTATTGTCTGGGATTCCTATTAGATCCTGAAATGCAAACACTGATCAATTGATAATCAAACAAAATCATAAAAGAGACTTATGAACAACAAATGACATAAACCATGAGAAAGTTAATATATACAGCAAGTATCTATGGTATCAAGAGCGTAAAATGAAGAAAAACATAAAACTATACATCAGCTACAAGACCTTGGTGTACAGGGGCCCTCTGCATAGAACCAATCACGAAATTAAACACAAAATCAGTATCTTCTCATGTATTGCAAAGCAGTTATGAAATAGAGACTAAGTCTCGGCTCAAAGGCTCTTACAACAGTCAAGTTCACACATAGAAAATAAGTAGCTATATGCATATGGAAATGTGTTATTTATAGCAGAAAATACATAACAAACTAACACAGCCTGCGCTGGTAGCCAAGCACGTAAAAGACAAAATCCAGAATTATAGCAGCATGGTGGCCCTGGACAGTAAATCCAAGAGATGGTTTGTTGGATTCGGTTGATGAGTAGTCCTTAGGTGTTAATACACCTCCTAAAACTCAAGACCTTGCCACACAATCCTCCTCGTGCTGAAAACAGAGCCGTGCCATCACTTAACTCCTTATGCTGACCACCGTTTGACTGGCCTTGACCACGGGCTTCTATGGATGATTTGGCTAAACCAAGGGGACACATTCCATGTCCATGTCCCTTATGGCTTGCCCATGTGGCTAAGTTCCTCAATAGACACCTATAGCATATAGTTTAACAAAAAGGCTGCAGAAACTGATTCTGACCGCAGAAAGTGACAGATTCCACATCTGGTTTAACAAAAATCTAAACCAAATAGCAGCCATAAAACATAGTTAGGAAACCATTTATATACTCATTTTAAACTATTATGCAGTGATTTTGATAGCTTAGAGGTTCAGGTAACTGGAGAAAAAGGCTAAAAAGGGATGTAGGGAAGGTGTAAGTTTGGGAATCAACATACCCCCACTGTGAAGGTGTTGCATGTCCTCATGCAATCAAAATCTAGTCATCTCCCTTTAGTCTATGTTTTTTGAAGCCTCTGCTAAGACATCCAGTCCTCTCCTCTTCTTTCTTGGTGCTACCACCACCCTGGGTTTCCTTATCAAACATCTGAACTTGAGATTGATTAATTCCCTGCTCAACTTTCTGCACTTCTTCTTTAGTTTCTTGTTCTTCTTCTGCCACAATCCCATATGCAACATGTTATTATCATGAATAATTTTGTCCACTTTGCTTTTCTCTTTTAATGCCTCATTTTCTTGTTTACTGTGCCTGTTTAGAACCTCCAATTCAAACACTTCTTGTTTCAAAGCTTGGACCTATGCATCTTGTGTCATGTGAGGCAGAATGGATGGTGTGCTCGGGCCTGCAGATGTCTTCTCTAAAGATTCGAGGTAGTCATATACCTCTTGCTATTTTGGATCGATTTCAGGTGTTTGTGTCGGGCTGGCTTCAAAGTCTTGTTGAGGAGGAGGACTGTCTTCTAGTTCTAGCCGAGAAGGGCTTTCATTATCATTGGAAGGATTAGCTTCGATATTAGGTAGAGGATGAGGTGGACTGTGTCCCGCTTGAGGTTTCTTAGGTGTTTCCCCACCCAACTCAATGAAGTGGGGTCCTTTTACTTGTGTTCTCCTCCACTTTCCCTTGAGTCTGCTGCTCCTTCTTAAGTACTGTGGGCTAGTACTTTCCTCTTCCATAATTTGTTTCCCTTTTTCTTCCTTCTTAGCTATGGCAACTTGTTTTTGGAGGTGCACTAGTCTCTCAGATAGCTCTTGATAATCTTCTTTTATAGATGGTTCTGGTGATTGATAAACATCATGTAAGTTCCTCTTTCCCTTCAACTTTCTCTGCTTTTTGTCCTTAATTCTTTCCTGTTTTTCTTTTTGAACAGTTTCTTTACCTTTATCAATAGGAGAGTCTTGGATTATGACACTTTTTCCATTTCTCCTACTCTTTCTCGGTGCCTTTGGTGTACTGATTTTCGGGGCTTCAGATTGTTCTTGAAAATAGCTTCTCACTAGAAAACTTTCCCAAGTATCTTTGTTTCTTTTCAACTGGTCTTCAACTAGAATCCTCACAAGTCCATGGTGATATAAATGAGGCTCTATATCTCCTATGTTCTTTTGGACTGTATTACTCATCTTTTTCAAACTCAACAGTAAGAAATAGGGCAAATTAAGAGCTTTTTTCTCTAGAAAGTTCATCAAGAACCTAGTGTGATACATGTACATCATACCAAACTGACCTTCACAGGTAATAAAATTTTGAATAATTAATAATAGGCCTGCCCATTCTTCTTTCAGTGCATTAACAGGAATCCCTCTTGTAAATACAGTAATGTCCATACCTGGGTTACACAATATGACTCTCCATGCTTGCTCGTCCAGACTTTTGTTTTTAAACCAATGCTCACCTTCCCGGGGCAAATCTGTAGCTGCTTCAATTGAGGCTTCAATGACCGTGAATTTCAGGTCTCCAATCTCTACCACCTAGTCATTGAAAGACCTTGCAAAGGCTTTCGTGACCTCCTTATTATTGCCTTTTAATTTCTGGATGAAACGAAGCCATTTGGCTTGCTCGTCCATACTTTTGTTTTTAAACCAATGCTCACCTTCCCGGGGCAAATCTGTAGCTGCTTCAATTGAGGCTTCAATGACCGTGAATTTCAGGTCTCCAATCTCTACCACCTTGTCATTGAAAGACCTTGCAAAGGCTTTCGTGACCTCCTTATTATGGCCTTTTAATTTCTGGATGAAACGAAGCCATTTGGCTTTCTTTAGCAATTCCTTTGCCTAAGGATACCCTTCTAAAAATTTAAGCCCTTCCAGCTCTACCCTCAGTAGCCGTCCCATCTTCCTTTGTTAAAAATTCTTCTCTGAAATTCAATTGCGTATTGTATGAGAGTTTTATCAGAGGTAAGATGGTTCTGCTTGTGGAAGAACGATGGCTGAAATGGAAAATGGATACGGGGATTGGGATGTTCAAGAGTTGTAAGCGGAACACGGGATGAGCAGCCAAGATAGAATGGAGGCATATGGTAATGAAGTGTAGCTTTAACATGAGTGAAATGGCGTCAGAATTTTGAATTAAACGACTGCGTGAGATGTTACACATTGATAAAATGACTGCACAAAGTACGGTGGAGAGGAGCCGTATTCACATAGGTCATGTCTCATGAATATAAGTGGAGTGCGGGAGTGTAGTTCATCTATGATTTGAACCCGAAAAATAATCATGAGATACTTTAGGGAGTAAATGTATGATTTTATGGAGTGAGGTCGTGGAATGGTAGTGGAGCTATCATAATAATCATTGCACATAGTGAGTTTTAATGGTTCAATAACTATGCAAATTTGTGCCTTTAATTACTATTTGAAATAAATTTTTGACCATACCTTTAGAATCCTTGTCTTTGTTGTCCAGTATCCCTCACTCAATTGCTCGTTGTTGATGTCTATGGATGCTCCATATCCATGTCTTCATGCTTGGTCATACCTGCATTTTTATTTTATTGCACTAACACCTTGACTGAATTTTGAAAAAAAGAGTGGTGGCTGCGGAAACTGCTTCTGGCTGCGGAAACTGATTCCGACTGCGGAAACGTGGAACAACAACCACTTAGCTAAACAAATATAGTTAGACAATAACTATCTAAATGGAAATGATCATGGAAAAAAATCTTTTATTGATGGAATGAAATGGATGAGACAGAGTGAAATGGAATGGAAATGAAATGAAGTGAGATGAAGTTAGTGGAGTGAAAAATGGAAATGATAAAGATTTTTTTTTTTTTTTTTTTTT
>APFE030774862.1:62031-74960 GCA_000404065.3 Pinus taeda
TGGTTGGGAAGGTAATTGATTTGTCTTTTGTTGGAATGGAAGCAAGAGTTGGGAATTTGGATTCTGTTGAGAAGGTTGTTGTTGTGGAAATGGTAATGAAAGTTGTGGATTTTGATTTGGAGGTTGTGGAACTTGTGGATTTTGAAAAGATGGAGGATATTGCTAAAATTGAGCAAATCTCCCATAAGGATTTTGCATACCTTGTACCCATGATTGAAATGGATTTTGAGGTTGGGACCAAGGTTGTTGCCAAGGATTCCAACTTGGTGGGGGTTGAAAGTCACGGGGTTATTAAACCCTTGATTTTGTTACCCCTACCAAGGTCTCCTTGAAACAAAACAGAGAGACTCAATTGAATTTGGGTCTTCTTGAAAGACAGCTTTGAACCCAGGAATTGAAGGACAATCCTTGGTCTCATGGCTTTCTGAGCAAATCGCGCATGTTTCTACAACTTTTGCATCCAAGGGGAATTCCCTTAGAGCATGTTTCTTCCTACATTTTGGACAAAAGATGGCTAAAGCTCCAGCTTCTGCTTTCTTCTTATTTTGTATCTTAAGGGTGTCTAGTTGCTCACTAAGACTCCCTAAAATATCTGTTTTGAACTCATCAAGCATGTTTCCAATCTCAACCCTACTCACTGATCCAGTAGCAGATTTATTTCCTCTAATCAGAGAAGGATCTCAAGGCCCTTTTCCACTTTTATATTTTCCCCTTGAGAGATGGACACATAGCTCTGCTATATCCATAAGTGGAAGTTGAGATATATCTCCTTTCCCCATCTATTAAAAATATCTATCCATTCATCTCTAATGGATTTTAGTAGAAGGGCTTTCAAGGTTTCTTCATCTAGGTTATTCATTTTTTCTCTTTTGAGGTTATATTGAAATCTTTCAAGTAGATCCTCCAAGTTTTCATCTTCTTTTTGTACCATTTTGAATACCTCATCCTTATGATTGGTGGGCATACAAAGTGGCCAAGAATTCGTTAACTAAAAGAGTACCGAAAGAATGGATTCCAGGTGTCCATCTTCCGTTTGTTCCGGGAACCACTGATTGGATTGCGAGGATTCTTAAGAAGCATAATGTCCCCTCTACTTTTTGACCCCTTAACACCATTCATAAGTCCCTTAGATCTGTGAAGGATCTTATCGACCCTAAGGACATGAAAGGGGTATATATTACTCCTTGTTCCTGTGGGACCCCCTATATTGGTAAGACTGGTCGCTCCATTAATCAAAGGACTAGTGAACACGCAGCTGACCTTAAGCATAGGAGAACCAAGTCTTTCACTTTAGTAGAACATGTGGAGAAAACCAATCATCATGCCTATATTGAGGAGGCTAGTGTTATTGCTAGAGTTCCACATTTCCATCAACGAAAATTTAGGGAAGCCCTTGAGATTGAAAAAAGGCCGAGAAATCTCAATAGAGAGGATGGCTGGAAGATCAGTAGTTGTTGGATCCTAGGTCTCCCTTCCTAGTCATTTTCTTCCCTTCTTCCCGCACAGGTTACAACTTGTTCTTGTTTTCTCTTTAGTAAATTTCCCCTTGTTTTCCCGTATCTGGTGGGCTTTGTCATTTGAGGAGTGGTTGATATAGTTTGAGGTATTTTAATAGCATTTTGTTTATGCGATTAGTTATATACTAATAATTTTAACTTAATTAATAAAAGAAAATTATCTTGAAATCAATCTATGACAAAATGCTAATTTACCAATTAAATAAACAATTATTTAAAATATTCTTTCTAGCCCTTAAATCACTCTTATATTTATATATTTATATTGAGTTAATAACTTTTATAACTAAATATTAATTTAATATTAATTTATCTTATTATATAATTTATAATTAAAAGTTTATAAATAGTTAAAGATTTTTATATTCATATGGCCCTTTAACTTTTTATTTTAATAAGAACATTACTTAACAATCAATTTAATAATCAAGTTAAATTAACTTATTTATTTTAATTTATTTAATTAAATAAAAGAATAATAATCTTGAAATCAAACCTGTGATAATATGCCTCAATAAAATCTAAATTATTTAAATATTCCTTTCTTACCTTAAAATCACTCTAATATTTATATATTTATATATTTAGTTAAAAACTTTTATAACTAAATTTTAATTTATAATTTATTTTAGTATATATTTATAATTAAAAGTTTAATAAAATGTTAAAAACATCAATATTCATATGTCTCTTTTAACTTTTAATTTAATAAAGAATTATACTAACATCGATTTAATAATCAAATCAAATTAAACTATTAAATAAAGGTTATGCCATAGTCTAGTCCAAATAACCGTTTCCCAGTCAAATTTAGTCGTTAGTTAGTATCGTCGTTACATGGTCAAGAATTTTAGCCATTGGATGTTCTGCTCTAACTATTTAACATGAAAACCTAGATCTGATTATTCCACTTGTTGTGACGATGAACCACACTGGTTGGTTCAAAATGCATCGACAAATAAATATCATGTGATATATACCGAAAAATATCTCATAAAATTGACATGGATTACAGAAGCCTCAATTCAACAAATGAAATAACTCAATTTGTCTCTTTTCATCTAGAGCAGCAGTAGCGTCACAATTTTGTGATCTAGTCTTAGATTTATCTTTATTTCCTTTGATTCTGGTGATAGTGATTTTTTTTCATCACGTGATTCAGAACCTAAATCTTCTTGAGTGATAGCAACGGTTTTTGTTTCCCTTTATTGTTGAGCTTATTTGGTCTCATTTCTGGATGCAATTTCGAGTAGTGGGCTTCATCATGACCCTCTTTGGAACAATGTTTGTATTTTATTTTCTCCACTTCTTTCTTCGCACTTGAATTTTTATCCTTTATCTTTCTCCTTACCCTCAGGTGGCTTTTATTACTACTCTCTTCCTTAATGCTCTTTCCTCTAGATTCAAGTTGTGTGGCTTGCAGACATACCTCATCTAAATTATTTGGATTGAACATAAGATAAGTGTGTTTAAGATAGGAATGTAAACCCCCAATATATTTCGACAGTTTATCTTGAGAATTAAAATTCACTCCTAATAACAAAGCCCTTTCCGTAAACTCATGTGTATAATATTGCATTGCTTGGCCTTTAAGCTGCCTAAAATTATGCAAACTCATAATGGATTTTTGCGTATAGGCTAAAGGATAAAACTGTATTTTAATTTCAGAAACAAATTCAACCCAAGTTATGGATATCTTACCATGGATTCTCATTTCTTCTTGAGTCTTTGCTTCCCACCAAACTAGTGTAGCACCTTCTAGCCTAAGTGAAGCTAGTTGGATCTTTATGTTATCTTCTTGAAGGTTATGAATTCTGCAGTAGACCTCCAACTGTGGAATCCAATTGTCCAAATTTTATACATTCACCTCTCCATTGTGCATTGGAAGCTCTCCTTTTATGTCCAATTTTAGTAATGGAGTCTTTCCTTTTTGTATTTTTGAATGGGTATGGGCAATTTCAATGGTGGTAATGGAAGATGATGTTGTGTGAGATGATGGGAAGATGATGAGTTAGACAATGAAGATGGTGGGGATGGAGGTGGCTTTCCAACATTCCCTTTAGAATCCTTCTTCTCATTTTTTTCATCCTCTAAGCTTCCTTTTCCATGTGGAGATTTAGAACTCTCTCCAAACATTCTAGTGTTTCTCTCTTCATAGAGGACTTTAACCATCTCATTCAAAGTATAGAAAGCTTCCTTGAATTCTTAATCTTCTAAAGAGGGACACAAACTCAAGAAATCAAGAAATTCAAGCTTATGCTCTAATACCAAATTGATCCATTTTTGTATGATTAGTTTTTCTGTGCTAATAATAATTACAAATTTATAAACATGTTCTTGCTTCTCTCTTATTCTGCTAAGGTTTCCTTAGTTGTTGGTGCTTACAAATAGGTAAATTTCCTTAATTTGAACAAGGCATTCATGAGAAAAATAGATTCAGAAATTAATAATGAACAACAAAGATGTAAAGTGCAGCAAACCATCAAAGAAACACATTAACATGATTTTTGATGAAGGGGTTCACTAGTCCTTGGCTATATCTCCTTGGTCCAACTTCCATGGCTTGGGCCTCTTTATTAGCTCGATGTGGAAAAAATGTTGTTTACAAACCTCTATGGATCCTAAGACCTGCACTGATGTGTTCGAAATATCCAAGTTAGCCAAAAACGACTATTGGGTCTCTGACAGCTGAATCTTATTGCTCTGGGTATGACCACCTTCCCCAGTGGCTCTTAGCTTCCTTGAAATTTCTTGTGGAAAAATCACAAGACTTATATTGCCTCTAAAATGTCTACCAATGTCTTTATAAGGTCGAAACCATTCAAAATTGAATATTCGTTTTCCAAAATTGGTCAAAATTTGAGCAAGAAATGCTTCATTTAATTTTTCGCTCAGAAACACTGCTAAATTTGAAGAGACTCTAGTTTAGTCTACCAAAAGGGGTAGTTCTCGTCAAATTTGGCTCTATGCCAAATACACCACCATCTTAATCCAGAATTTAAGCAGGATTAATTAATGTTTAAATGGAATTAGTTTAAGTTAAATGTGATTAGCGTTAAGCGCTTATCCATTCGTCGGCACTTGGTCACGCACTTGTGGTGGCATGGGGTGTGAACTGGCCTGCATCGCTCGCTCCCACCACCCCCAGCGTCTGCAACACTATGCACTTTAACTATAAGTTTGTGACATTACATTTCAAAGCTTCCGTCGGTGGTCTGTTGGTATGTTGTAGAGTTCTGGTGGGGGCGGTCAAGTGTTCAAACCCACCTTCACCCATCCCATATATGTTTTTGCCATAAAAATATGTGCTCCATATCTTAGTTCAAACGATATGAAAAAGGACGTTCCCTCCACGAATCTATTTGTTGACATTAATATAGTTTAGAACTTTGTATAAATGCTGATTTGATAATTAATGTTTAATATATATATAATTCCACCTTTCATCCAATTAGAAAATATCACCTTCACACAAAGAAACTGGTGAATTCAGAGGTGACACTAGTCACAACCCCATTAGGGGAAAACTGAAGAAGATTCCCCTTGTTGACTAGACTGTTGACTCCAGTACCATGTCATCATTCTGTCCCATTTTGCAATTTTTAGTTGTTTAGGAAAACGCGAAACATGCCTTTTCGCCTTCATACAAACTCCTTTTTTAGGAAATGAATTGTGTTGTGATCGTCTTCATGGGACAGACATAGTCGTACAATTTTTTTAGCGAATCTAATAACTTTGATTTTTGAGCTAAATATTGAGCACCTTATAATTCCAACAACAAATGAAATGTCTGGTCTCATAGTAGTTAAATAGTTGAGACTTACTACAATTTGTGTATACTTTGTTGTGTCCTCAAATTATTTTCCTCAGTGGATGTGAGATTTAAGTTATATTCCATTGGAGTAGTCAAAAGATTACACTCATCCATGCCAAACTTGTTCAATAAATCTCCAAAGTACTTCTTTCGAGAGTGGAATATAAACTTTAGATATTGAGTTAATTCAAAAGAAATATAGTAATTAGCATACCCCAAGTCTTCCATTTCAAAACCATTTGTCAATTCCTTCTTTGGATGCAATATATCTCTCATTGTTCCCTTCATCAAAAGATCATCTACATACATGACAAGATATACAACTATTTTTCCAATTTTCTTGACAAACAAGGTTGCAGCATCGAGATAATAGTGTTGGAAGTTGAGTTCCAAAATTTTCTTAGTTAACTTCTCGTACAAGGCTCACAGTACTTTCTTGAGGCCATTCAAGGATTTTACAAGTTTTCATAGTTTATGTTCATGGACCTTCACAACAGATCCTTCTAACTTAGCGATAAAAACATTCTCTTTCAGATCTCCTTTCAAGGAAACATTTTTTACATCCATTTGATGGACTTTCCAACCATTCTGAGCTGCCAAGGAAAAAAGTATGTGGATGGTAGCCCATTTTATTGTGGGGGGGGGGGAATTATACTCATAGTCGGCACCTTCATTCTATGCAAAACCTTTTTTACCAACCTAGCTTTGTTCTTATCATGTGAGCCATCAACTTTACACTTATTCTTTTAGACCCACTTGGAGCCTATTTGTTTCGTTCCCAATGGATGATCAACCAGCTTCTAAGTTCCATTCTTTATCAAGACATCATACTCTTTTTGCATCACTTCTTTCCATTCATCATGAGAAGTGGCTTCTTTGAAGGAATTTGGTTCAAAATATATAGACAAGTTGAGTGCACAATCATAAGAAATATCCATATCAGTAGGTGAATCATAATCGTCTACATGACCTCCATTTTTCATGTTTGTTTTTCTTGTTTGTGTCTTTCGAACCTCATAAGGATGAATACTTTCAAGTGTCTTTCTCAACAATTTTTGGGGACTTTTTGAGAGAGCCCAGTATGCTCAATTGACAGAGTTGGGGTTGAATCAATATTTAGTCTCCCAATTATGTGAATCACATCACTCAAAGTTTCATCTGGATCAGTGGAGCTTCATGTAGGAGAGAATGTGCTTCAAAAGAATATTCCAAAAGTTGATTCAGGATATGAATTTCCCCTTCGAGATGTGGAATCTCATTATGAAATTCTTAAAAATACTTGGCATGTCTCAATCTATCCAAGTGATGAAGTTACCACCATTGGAGATTTTAGGGGCGAACATTTGCTCATTGGTGAAATTTGAGGGGTTTTATATTTTGGAGGGGAGATTTTATTATATTATACCCCTTCTCTATAGTTCACCCAATTATTACAAAAATAAATAAATTCTATATTTTAGCAACCAATATTATAAAAAATAAGCGAGATAAAAGACCATTTTGCCTCTCTAAGTTTCATTTGAAGCTCTTGATTTGCCTTGTAATATGTTTTCACGTGGGATTGCACCCAATCACTCCCGATTTCCAGCAATGACAATCATGAGGGTCTATCTCTAACATCAATATTTAAGGAAAAAAACAAAGTATCACTTGTCGTTGAACAACATACAAAAAACATGCTCCCAGGAATGAATAGGATGACGTACTTCAACCCATAAGTGAAAACAACAAAGACACAGAGAGAGAGACATAGGAAGCACAACCAGGCATCAAAAAGAGGAGAGAAATTTGGTGTAATGTTCATTAAAGAGAGGAGAGAAAAGAAGTTCACTTACGGTTTTGCAAGAAGTTTCTTAGCCAGGAACAATAGGATGGAAGGAAATTGATTGCAGGCCTTGTTATTTTCTTCTAATCATGTATAGTTTACAAGCTAAATACTAGGGGCATTATGAAATTTCATTTAAAGCTCCAAATTCGACCTGAAAATATGTTTCTAGGTGGGATTTCTCTCAATCGCCCCTGATTTCTAGCAGTGACATTGGTGAGGAGGTATCTATGGCATCATTTTTTAAGAAAAGAATCAGAATGGAAAAAACTAGGGGCATTACTAACGCAGTGAATGTGGGCATAGTAGTACAACCAGATTGGGATATCCAAAATTTGTCCTCTTCCTTTGGTTTCAATGGCTCTCAATGTTCATCATCTTTTGAAATTTCTGCTATAGTTTTGTAAGTAGGTTTTTATTATTATCTCACTTTTTTTGCTCTTAAAAATTGGGGTTTTTATTCTGTATTTGGCTTAGAATGGATCTAGGTTTCATATGGGTTTCTATTATTACTCACATTTTTAGCTCTGAAAATTTGGGGATTCCTTTTGTTCTACGGTTGACTTAGAATGGATTTGGGTTTCATATGTTTACTATTAAATGTACTAATAACTTTTATCTATGAAGACAATTATGCAATGGATCTATAGAAATCTTGTGTACTGTAAATACAAAAACAAATATTTTCCAATGAAATCCCATGTACTACAAATTAAAAAAAACTATATTTTCCAATGAAAGGGAATACTTTTTAACATTCCTTAATTTGTATTAGTTTATATATGATAACTTTATATGATTGTCTCCAATATGGTCTTCCAGCTCTTAGTTTCAAGAAATCCCAATTGAAGTAGGGATTTCTGGGGTTGTAAGTGCGAGTTTTAGATGGATTTCAAATATTAAAGAAAAAAATTCTCCTTATATTTGATTTTCTAGACGTTTCTTTTCTCTTAGATCGATTATAAATCCATTTCTAACCATCAACTCAACTGTATTTCAGAAAATGTTTTCTTTACTTCCATATCCATTCTTTCCACCAAGTTAGTGACTGTAGAAGGCCAAGATTAAGAAAAAGATGTTTTAAGGTTGAGCTCCAAACATTTTATATCTTAATTATATTTGTAAGACTGGGCTTATATTTTCCTATAAGGTTTTCCAATCCTTCAAATATCTAAATGTTTTGCTATAGAAGTCACTAGGACCAAAATGCCTTTATTGTGTAGTTTCTTGCTTGAGAACCAAGAGATGTTGGCAAGAAGTTCTCCTTGTTGACTAAATACTTGGAAACATTATACAATGATCCTTGAAATAAATCCTGGCTTCAAGGAAGCCACTTTTGCACCTTTCCACACAAATTTTCCTCCCAAGTTGTATGAGTGCTTTTGGCTACAAAGGTCGCATTAGTTGCCTAGATGTTGGGGTGGTCAATAGCTCGTGAATGTTTATAACTTTATGTTACTCCATATTTTGTAGCAGAGTAAAGCCCCTGAGGTAATTGATAACCAGTTAGTCTCTTCCATGCCTCCCTCCCTTCCACTACCCCAATGGTCCATTTGCAATAAAAAGCATAGGATTTCATCTGTGTGGCTAGAGCACTAGATCCTCCTTTATCCTTAGGCATGTAATAGTGATTGTAGCCAACTATATGAAAACCCTCGTCTCCACTAGAGTTAGCGTAGAGAACATTTTGAAATGATTTTATAGATTTCCATAAGTTTTGGGAGAAGGGAGTTAATGTGATGAATAATATATTTCAGGTAGCAACCGACTTTTCGATACAAATTTGAATTTTCCTACGAGGAATATAGGCTTCTAGATCCATTTATCAATATTTCTTCTTATAGTTCATCTGAAAATGGAATACAAAGCAATTTAACACTTGGCCAGGTCCTAACCAATCATTTAGGGCCATCCTTTTGACTATGTCTTCTTTCCCAACCATGAGAGAGAACTTAATACTGGTGTGAGAGAGACCTTAATACTAGTGTGAGAGAATGCATTTGGGATTTCTTGATTTGTATCGTGGGTCATATTACAAACATACATTAGATAGTGATGATGAGTTAGTGGTAAAAGAGCTATTAGATGAGCCAATCCCTTCTATCTTGAAAAATATAAAAAATAAAGAAATATACTAAGTGTAAAAGGTGAGGATAACATAATCTTACATTTTACCATTAAATAGTAAGAGGGTAACATAATATTCAATTTTACCATTAAAAAGTAAGATAACATCAGATTAAAGTAAGATAACATCAGATTCTATTGCATCATAATAACAAAACATGAAGCAAAAAATTTATCAAATATTTGCAAGGCATTTAGCCTTTTCAATCTTACTGGTTACAAAAATCGTGCAAAAAATGCTAAGAAAATACCACTTTCCCCACATAGACTAACATAACTAACTAGATACATTTGTATTTCACCCCATGAAAACCTAATTTCAAATATTTTCATGGATCTCTTGACCACCATAGAGATATTTATTGCTAGAACACTTCACTTTGTATCTCTATTTCTGATAAACTCTTGGGATTTCATAAATCATAGATCAAGTGTGTACAAGGTATTTTTCTACCAATATGAGATTATTTGGTATTTTATTATTTTGGTCATCACACTGAGTGAAATGATTACAATGGCCACGAAATAGATGGGTAAGATGAAGTGTTGTGGCCTCTTGACTTTGGGGAATGATTGTGGACGATGAGATCGACAATACACTCCTAAAAGATCTTATTCCCAAAGCTTGGTCGCATGCAATTGTCAATGTTTGGCATAGTGGAACCCTTGTATATTTTCCCCACATCTGTGTCTTCAACCCCAGGTCAGTACGTCTAAGGCTCAATCCTTAATTTTTCCTTAGAGTTGTGGTTGGTTCTCAAATTTTATCATTTCTAAAATTAATTGTTCTAGTGTTAGACAAATTTAGTCAATGAAAATGAGAGGCGTAAAGTGACATGGGCAGGAGAATCCATATATTTTAGTGGATGTGATGTTGAAACTTATCCTATAATAAGGTACGATTGTGTTATTATTTAGATTTTTTTTTAACAAAATCATGCTTCTATGTGTATTTTTAATATAAAATTCAAGAGGAGGAGAAGCCATACATTTTAGTGGATGTGATGTTGAAACTTATCGGATAATAAAGTAAGATTATGTTATTATTTAGGTTTGTTTTTAACAAAAACATGTTTGTATATTTTTTTTAATACAAAATTCAAATATAATTAAGTTGAGAGATGTGGCTTATTCTGGAATAAGGGTTTAGGTTATAATTAAAATATAAAAAATAGTTAGTTGTATTTTATAATTAGTCATAATAAAATAATGGTTTCCTTAGTCTATTCATCTAGGTTGGATGGGAACTTCATCATCTCGCCGTTTCCTTGATCAATTTGTGTTGGACGGTGAACACTTGTGAATCTTGGAAGCATGTTTTACCATAGTTTTGAATGTGGGGTACAAACCCCTAGGATTTGAAAATTTTTGTACTCCTAGGGTTAAGATGCCCATCTCAAAAGTCAATAATTAAATAAAAATGCATAAAATTATGCTTCCCTCATCTACGCTACAATTTCCTAGGCTCCTTCCTTACTTCCGATGTGCTAGAGGGTGAACACTTGTGAATCTTAAAAGCATTTTTTTACCATAGTTTTGAATGTTGGGTACAAACCCCAAGGATTTGAAGATGTTTTTATTCTTAGGGTTAAGATGCCCATCTCAAAAGTTGATATTTAAATAAAAATGCATAATATTTTTCTTCCATCATCTATACTACTACTTCCTAGGATCCTACCTTAATTCCTTACTTCCTTACTTCCTAGGCTCCTGCCTTATGGTGTTCTAATTGCAGCATGTGGTGTAATTGCTAGTTTAATGTTTCTAACAAGAAGAAACCTATGAGATAAGAGGTGATATTTAGAATTTTTTTACACCCTTACAACTCATGTACTAATTGTAGGAAATTGGATAGATGTAGTAGAAATGGAAGTAGCTATCATATTTTCTTCCACCTTTTATGTTTTTTTAAAAAATGTGATGAAAAGAGTCAATGTAAGACATAACAATGCTCCCCGCAATGAAGCAATGAGAGGGGAAATATGGGAATTCAATGAATACAATATTTAATTTATTGCTAAGAGTCTTTATCTTAAGCTTAGTTTCCTTTATTTGTTAATTTCACAAGCTCATTGATGGGCTTATATTCCTCATGCAAGCCTTTATATGGAATTCCCTTAATATTCCTCATGCAAGCCTTGATATGGAATTCTCTTAACCTAATAGTTCATGTATTCTCAAATTTATAGGCTAGGGATGATGCCACTCTTAAAAATGAAATTCTATCTAGATAGATATGTTACTATTGGGTAGGTATTTTACTAAGGGTTAGTATTTTACTGTAGTCGCCTTCTATGAAACCATGTGAAAAACATGACTAAGTTCAAGGAGTAAGTATTATGATAATGATAAAATAATTTACCAATTGAGATTCTTTATTTCTTATTAAAAATATATTTTCTTAACCAGAATATACTACAATATACTACATATTGTATAAAATGATTGTAACACTAAGCACAATATAAAATGGTTGTAAAACTAAGGATTATTTATTGGGGATGGAAATCCTAACCAAAATATACTGCATCACTATAAAAGGGTGGTATGACTAAGGACTATTTATTAGAGATGGATATCCCATTACTTGTGCTATGTAGGGTTAAGCTGAAAGTGAGAGGCTATGGAGTGGGATGGTTGTTATAAAAATAAGGAAAATATGCTAATTATTTAGCTATAATATTTAAAATTAGTTTGAGCAAGATATTCTCGTTTCATTTGCCAACATGGGGTGACACATACATAAGCTAGTGTGTATGGTTGAGAGTGGAAAAACTTCCATTGATCTATTTCCCGGGTGCACTTTCATAATAGATATATAATTTTGTGTATATTATTTATATGTTGATGTTAATAGATATTTAGTTTTTTTATATTATTTATATGTTGATGTTAATACTGGTGGGAATTGTTGTAAATGGGGTATGTGCTTACAAAATAAAACTACAAATTTGGGAATAAGTGTCTGCTTAGTAGTGTAATTCTAAGTCATCTAGGAAATATTCATATGTATATTCGAAATTTTATTATAACTATCATTTATAATTAAAAAGTCAAAATTATACCTATATTAAGTACAATTTCGACTTTATGAAATGATTATATTTGGACTTGTGGTTGTCTTAGAACATACTAGAATTATAAGGGAAATGTAATTACATTTCATGGAAAAATGCTAGTTATTCGTGCTAATCTAAATGCTCATGTATTAGTTTCTATTAATAATAATGTAAGATTTAATTACTAAACTAATTGAATTTCAAGTAGGCAATGAATTATTTTGTTACGTGAAATGATACTTAAATTGTTAAATGGGAATTGCCTTTAAGTTCCCTATCATAAAATTGTATGACACCAATTAAAAAAATGGAAATAATACTATATGGAATGTGAGCTTTGTGTTCTTCTTTGAATAACCCACCACCAAAAAATTTTAAGACAAAAGAAATATTTCGTCTTAAAAGGTCATTTTTTATTTTAATTATTTTACATTAAAATTTAACATCAATTGAATTGTCTTAAATATAAAATTTAAGATAAAAACAGTTTAAGATAATTTTATATTTAAGACAAAAACAACTTAAGACAAATATATTTTAAGGCACAATTTTAAATTTAGGATAAAAACAATTTAAGACAAAATATT
>APFE030774868.1:0-11619 GCA_000404065.3 Pinus taeda
AATATTAACCAAATAAAAAAATACTAAAATAAAATTACTAAAATAAAATAGGGTATTAAGAAGTAATTTAGAATATAGTCTATTTAACGGATGAAATTCAACGAGCTCACATCCATCTTAACTTTAGAACTACAAAGCATGGAAGATCAGTTACTTTTCAGTTCAAAAGAGGTTTCCATCTCAAGGGATTTGAACCATCTCAAAACTTCATAGATCGTGGGTGTTAAGATAACCAACTTAGTATGGTAGTGATGTTGTAATATAATATCTAAGTAAGAAAAATCAAATCAAATCAATAAATAAAAAGGTAAAAGTAAAAATAACGAAATAAAAATAAAGTTATTAAACTAAAATAATTATAAAAAAATAAAAAAGTAAAAGTAAAAGATACAAAATAAAAATAAAAATTATAAAATAAAGTAATCATCAAATTATGGTATTGAGAACCAATTCATGTGGAATATAGCTTAATTTAAAGGGCAAAGTTAATCCAGTCTAGATCTATTTTAGCTCTGTAACTATAAAGCATCTAGAGAGAACAAATCTATTTTCATTCTGAAAGAAGTTTCTATTTCAATAAATTTGATCCATCTAAAAATTTGGTGGAAGGACTTACTAGCTAAAGATTCCACATGGGAGGACAAGAATTTTATATAGAAGCATCAAGAACTACTCAAGCGTTGAGGACAACACTTTTTGAAGAAGAGGGGCATGTTAGGCCCCTATACTACTAGTGTAACCCCTTACTGTTATTAGTAAAACCCACTTATTATATTGATGTACCCATGTAGTGACCATATTGTTGCTATTGTGCCCCATAGAAGCCCACTATTATTATTATTGTGCCCTTACATTATTATTGTTATGTTGGCTCTCATTATGTTATGACCCCTTAGACCCTATATATAGAAAGAAGGTATTTTCATTTGTATCATATAAGAGATGTTCATTTATGTAATGTAAAGGAGGTTGCCCCCTTGAACAGGCTAAATTCTAAGGTGTTGATCTATCTTTTCTATCTTTTCTTGAGCTGGTTTCATAACAGAAACCCTAAACCCTAAACCCCAAACCGTGAACATTAAACCCTACCCCCTAAGAATTTTATAACATCTTAAAAAGTTTTTTTTTTTAATTTTTTTAAGTGTTTATTAAAAGAATTTGCTACAGTGTTATAAAACCTCAACCCTAAACTGTAAACCACAAACCATAAAACCTAAAACCTAAACACTGAACCTAAAACTCTAAAACCTAAACCATAAACTTTAAACCCTAAATGCTAAACCCTAGTAATTTTATAACATTTTAAAAAACATAGTGTAACTTGTATTTAAGTGTTTATTTAAATCATTTACTAAAGTGTTATAAACCTTAAAGGCTAAACTCTAAACACCAAACCCCAAACCATAAACCCTAAACCCTAAACCCTAAACCCTAAGAATTTTATAACATCTTAAAAAAATTCTAACTTTTATTTAAGTGTTTATTAAGAGGATTTACCAAAGTTTTATAAACCCTACACTCTTAACCCTAAACCGTAAGCAATTTATAACATTTTAAAAATTGTTTTTTTTAACTTTTATTTAAGTGTTAATTATAATAATTTACTAAAGTCTTATAAACCCTAAATACTAATCTTTTTATAGCATTCTAAAAAGAGTTTTGTAACCTTTTACTTAAGTGTTTATCAAAATAATTTACTAAGGTGTTATAAAACCTAAACCATAAAAACTGAACCCTAAACTATAAACCCTAAATTAAAAAACCTAAACCGTAAGCACTAAACCCTAAGCCTAAAACCTAAACCACAAACCCTAAAACTTATATCTTATACCTTAAAACTTAAACCCTAATTAATTTATGACATTTTAAAGAGTATTTTGTAACTTTCATTTAAGTGTATATTAAAAACGTTTACAAATGTGTTATAAACCCTAAACCCTAAATGCTAAAGCCTAAGAATTTTATAGCATTTTAAAAACTATTTGTAACTTTTATTTAAGTGCTTATTAAAATAATTTACCTAAATTTTCTAAACCCTAAATCCTAAACCATAAACCCAAAACCTTAATCCCTAAACCATAAACCCTAAGAATTTTTAGTGTATCTATAATAATGGAAGACCACACCTCGGTATGTTAGTGTAGGAGGGAGAAAATTGTGGTACATGAGATACCCTCTCCTTTGTTTTTCCACCCTTCATAAACCTTTTCCCTCTTATTTATTTTTCTTCATAACTCCTTGAGTCTCCATGGGATGAGTGCATTATGTTAGGTCCCTATAATACTAGTGATTACCCAATTGATATTGTATTTGTATCCCTTATTAATATTGTTGTGCCCCTATTGTCCCCATATTGTTCATACTGTGCCCCATAGAATCCCTCTATTATTATTTTGGTGGCTTTATATTATTATTGTTAGGTCAGCTGGGTTATATTGTGACTCCTTAGACTCCTATATATAGACAGAGGTTTTGTCATTAGAATCATCCAAGAATTGTTCATTTATGTAATGTAAAGAAGGTTGCCCCGTTGAAGAGGCTGAATTCTAAGGTGTTGATCTATCCATTCTATCTTTTTTTGAGCTAGTTCATAACATTTTGATATCAGAGACTTGGATTCTAAGGTTTCGCTGCTCCAAATAAGTGATTGTGGCATTTTGGCTATAACTTTCTTTGTGCAATGTTTCAAAAGCTAAAAAAAACCCATTTGAGAAGAAATCGCACTGAATCTTGCATCCAAATTTCAGAGCTTTTCGTGCTATATTTGTGGTAATATGATTTAAGGAATTTGGTTCTTTTGTAGGCTCCTGAATTACATTCCAAACAGGTGACCTGGGGAAAATCGTCATAACTTTCTCTCTAAGCATCAGATTGAAATTTAATAAGGTAAAGAAAGAGGACTGACTTTATTTTCTTTTGTATTTTTTCCAGATAAAAAGGTCGAAGCAGTGACTCGTGGCACATCGTACACTTTTTCTCTACTGAACTGGTCTATAATCAGGTCACTATGGGAGATTTGGCACAACTCTTCCTTGGAGAATCCAATTTGGATCAGACTAGTGGCATTGGAAAGAGGACACAGAGTACTACTAGACAACAAATTTTAGAACTAGATGATTTGAAATTACAGAGATACATTAGAGGCAATATCGAGCTCCTACAAAGTGAAAAAATGTGTGTAGATTTTTTTAAATTTTTTCTTAAGCCTCGTTTGAAAAATTATTTTGAAGAATTAAAAGAGCATAGTAGAGCATTATTATCGTAAATGATGATCCAGGGAAATAAAATTAAAATGCCTAGTAAGCAACCTGAAAGTGCTAGCGTGACTCATGAAGAAGAGGGAGAAATGCTACATGATATATCAAAATTACAAGGCCAAGTGCAACAAATGCCACTCTCACAAAAGATAATAGAAGCTAAGATAAATGGCGTGGAAGCTAATATAAAGGGCATGGAAGCTAAGATGAATGGCATGGAAGCTAAAATGGATTATTTGAAGATAGATTTGAAGACAGACATGAAAGATTTGAAGGCAGATTTGAAGACAGATTTGAAAAAGTTTCTACAAGAAATGCTTAATAATGGTGAAAGGGTAGTAAAGGAAACTCATGATGAGAACGAAAGAAATTTTAATCATGATTTCATAGACTCTAACGTTGGACCGAAGACCCACCATATTCCAAAAATCGATATGAGGAAGTTTGATGGCAAGGATCCCGCAGCATGGATATTACAAATGGAGCAATTTTTTGATCTCAATAATGTGCAAAACACACAAAAGCTACATATTGCAACTTTATATTTGGAACCAAATCAATTTGTATGGTATCAATGGCTTTTCTCTCATAAACAAATTATCACTTGGGCAATTTTTATGGAAGAATTCACAACACATTATGAGGATACATAAAGAAACACTTCTTTTAGCCAATTGATAAGTCTCAAACAAAAGGGTTCAATAATGGAGCACATTGAGGAGTTCGAAAAATTGAACATAAGGGGAAAAAATATTCCAAATGAGCATAGGATTGATGTGTTCATAGCGAATTTAAAGGATAATATCCAACATTATGTTCACCTTTGGGAACCTGATTCATTAGAGAAGGCATTCGAGTTAGGAAGAAAAATGGAAAGCAAAATTATGGCACCAGGAAGCATACCACTCACAACTATAAAGATGGAAGTGTTGTTGCCCCTAGTCTTCCACAACCTATAAGGTTGATGTCAAGCTATAAAAAGGGTCTCTTTCACCTCTAATTACCTCACATTAATATGTCAATCCGGGGACATTTTGTTGTTTCAAAGAGTGTCTCAATCTCAGGCTATCATTTGCGAGAGTAATGCTAGTAGCACAATGTTCGAAAATACAAAAGTAAATGTATGATTGTTTACAGCTAACTACTTCAAAAGAATAAACCACACATTCAGAAAACCAACTAATTTATGAGTCAAGGGTTTGGTAGCAATAACCCATCCCTTTGTAAACTAATGGAAAATGAAACCAGAGAACAGATCGTGGATCTGGGAGCCAGACAGTAGATGTCAATGCTCACTACAGCTTAAGATTGTTCTTCACACCAAAATAAAAAATGACAAGAAATGAAACAGTAGATAAGAAATGGAACAACAATTAAGAAATAGAACAACAAACCTGAAATGGAACAGCAGTTAAGAAATTGTAACGACAACTAATTCTAACAAGCAGGAACACCTTAATCTATAAGATCAAATGCACTAATCGTAATCTACAGGAACAAAACGAAAATCCTTCACTCTTAAGGGTGGATTGAATAACACACAAAAATGGAACAACACTGATTAATGATGAATTATAGAACAACGTTTGAAAACCATATATACACAAGGCACACTTTAATAGTAATCTGATCCAGTTATCAATCTCAGTTAGAAAGAGTACGACTACATTTCAAAATAGAACAACATTGTTTATAGATCTAACAATCGCAAAGAACATAACTCCCAAGATGAATTCCGTAATGTTAATGAACAAGTGCACAACACGAAGGCTCTATAATTGAACTGCAACAGTATTCCATAAAGACTAGCAGTATTATATCAACACCTAAAAGAACAATGATACGATGCAGAGTCAATACAATAGTTCCATATTTAGAAACCTTAATAAATTAAACATAACAGAGCATGTGATGTAAACTTACAAAACACATCAGATTACCAAATAGCGTCGATAAGAAAACCACACATAAACCAAACATAATAGTACAGGATCAAGTGTCCTCCAGGGCCGGGCCCTTAGCCTTCATGGGTACACCGCTTGAAGTTATTCCATACTCAAAGATGAAATAGCAACCAAGTTTGTATTAATGCATAAAGTGGAATTACAATAGATGAGTTCTTAACGAGACTCGATGATCAAAGTTTTGATCTTAAAGGAAATTATATAAAACATAACAAATTCTCCTCTCAAGCTAACAATGTTGCCCCCTTTTATAATGATGAAGGCAGAGATATCTAAGTGCAGAAATAGATAAAACAGTGATCCCTCAGGATCAAGGATCTTGAGGGATTCGCCGAACTGTTAGTCCTCAGTCATCTCTTTTCTTTCTTTCGCTGAACCGATATCTCCACTTCCATTCCAGGGCTAATTCACTTTGATTTGCTTTGCCTTGTTTGCATATGGTTCCCCGTCAAATGGACAGCGGCTAACCCGTCCTTGTCCTTTCCTTTGGAACAACAACTTCTCGTTTTTCCTTATTTCTACATAAGGAAATGAAAATTGTCAGTGTTTTCATCTTCCATATTAATCTCACATGTTTTATTACAATTCCTTATCGTTTTCCGAGTCCATGATGCAAAAGGTTTGTAAGTTCTAATGAAAAGATGCTGAAATAATTACCAAAAACATACCTTCTTTAGTTCTCCACACACCCCCCTACTTACCCTTTTTCACGCCCTCATGAAAACATTGTAGTTGACATGTAAGGTAGTGAGTGAGTAGGTTGGAGATGGAATCTGATGTGAAGGCCTACAACCATGATGCATAACTAGGTGTTCAAAGAAATAGCCTGTCTGACCCTCAGACATTTGATACAGGGCTTGGTATCCGAGTGCACGGTGCCAAATAATTGGACTTCAGAACCTATATCCTAACCAGGATGGTCCTTCCCTCAAAATGACTTTGCCATAGAGGTGCAAGCGGTTGGCACCTAATTTAAAATTTTCATAGTTAAATGGTTCCCTGAGCTGAATATTCGGATTAGAGATTTGATACCGAAATTTAGCCGCATCAATGGCAAGGTATTTGATAGAGAAAAAGCATTCTAATCCCTATCGAATGATTGCCTCATGCATGGGTCCTAATGATTCAATTAAACCTGGAGTCTTCAAGAGGTTTCTATGTTTTCTCCACAACTGTACTGGATTCCTAGGCTCAGCTCTTATCCACAAATCTAATCTGTTTTCTTGTCTTTGGAAAGCATTATAGGCTTTCAGCCATTTAATTTGATTAACCCCAAATGAAATAAATGCCTGTAATTGGATATCCCCAACAAAAGGGCTAGGGTTCAGCTCGGTCTCCTGGTCTAATACAAGGTTATGTAAATAAAACTCACACAGTAGCCTCTGAACTTTTACCCCATATTGCTTACAGCAGTTTATAAAATCATCAATGGTGTTAATTTGTATGGGAGCACCTGCTTTAATAGCCTTTATTTTCAATTGCAAATATCGTTCCATAAAAACAAGGCATAATTCTTATCATGGTCTCTACATGCTAGGACGTCATTGTATAAAGAACATAAGTTATCCATCTACTTGATAATGATATCTAACCTATGAGTTACCTTCGCGATTTTTTCTTCTTCCCTTCGTCACCCTTCAACGGCCTGGCTTTAAGATAGATTGACATTCCTAAGCTACTGTTGTAGCTCTTCATACTTTTCTTGAGGGACGACTTGATCTATAAGCTTTTCTGCTGCTTGTTGAGCTTTCTTCAAACCCCTTCGTAGGGTTACCGTTTTCGGATCTCTTTTCCATGCGACAGTGGAGGCTGGGAGTTTTACCTAAATTTTCCTATTGCATTTTTTTGCGTTCATGACCCTTATTACTCCCAAAGGTGGTGTCTCCATCTGAATTTCCTTATCGCGGGTCCACATATCATCCATTTCTATCTTAACATGGATATCAGTCCATTCCTGTTCCTTTTTAATTGGAGTAGCAGTCTGCTCCTCAACATCATTTGGAATGGCAGCCTGCTCCTCAGCATCATTTGGAACAACAACCTACTTTTCGACAGGGTTTTGAACAGCAAGATGGACTCTGGTCCTCCGATCCTTTGTCTTGAGGGGTTTTGCTGGAGTCATTGCATTTTTCCTTCCCGAGGTCCTTTTTACCCTTTTCCTTGCTTTTAGAATCCTAATCTTCTGGTGGAACTGAATTATTATATTCAATAGTCTCTGTTGTTCCTTTCGCAATTCCTTAATTTCCTCAATTTCCTTAGAAGGAACAACAGGTTGTTCACTGCAGCTTGAACTGTGACTAATTCCCTAATTTTCTCTCTAGGGTGCTTCTTTGTTGCTCTGCTCTGGTTACTCTAGGGCAAGAACCCTAACTGGTTCTGTTCTTTCTTGGGTGACCTCCTTTTCTGCCCCCCTTTCCTCCATAATTTCTTTTGGTGTCATATGGCTAGGAATGGATTATTCCTGTTCAGCATCTCCTGTCATATTTTCATCATGAACAGGTAGATTCTCTTCTTCTACCTCCTCTACATGTGATTCTTCAGGTGCATTTCCCTTCTGAGGTTCCTCTTCGGCATGGAGATATGATGGACTCGAAGGTGGGCCATATTTGTCCATATTGGCAAAAAAATTTTGCCAGTTCATCTTCTCCCAATGGCTCCTACAATGAGCTACCTTCCTACTGTTCTGTTTCCTCCTCCTACTCAAATTGCTCGGCTTCTTCTTCCATTTATCCTTCCTCTTTTTCTTGCATTCCTTTCTCATTGTCTTCCCCTTCTAATTGTGGGGTTTGCTCATCTTCTATCTCTACCGGTTGGCTACTGTTTTCTTGGGGCTTCTCCAGCCTCCATCGTAGCCGTGCTAGCCAGACCGATTTCCTTCACTTTTCTGGACGCTTAGGTGTACCAGTGGCATGTTTACATTTTGGGGATGGTGTGCTCAATCGTCCATTTATCATGGCAATTAGCTCTTTCCAGCTACTCTGCTATTGGGTAAGGCTATGGCTCACTATTAACCGAATCAACCCATGATGACTAACAACTGACTCTACATGTTGTGCCTTTTTTATGCTCTGTGCAACGTCATGAAGTAATGAATTCAAAAATGTAGGTAAATTTACAGAGCTTTTTTGCTTTAGTACAGCTAAGAGTTTAAGATGTTGTGTTCTTACCATGCCTTTTCTGCCTTCACAAGTGATGTAGCTTTGAATGGTCTTTGCCAATTCCACCCATGGCTCTCCTAATGCTGCTGGAAGAACCCCTTTTCCTCTAATTGTCAGGCTCTCGACTTCCTCTTGGAAGATTTCTATGATCTTCTCCAATCTCTCCTTTTTTAACGTCCATATAGGTCCAGTGGCTGGAGGTCCCGAGACTTCTGTGATTATGTCATCAGTGACTGCTATGCATCTCCCCCTCACTGTGGAGTGATCCTCTTGCAAGTTTTGCAAGAATTCAATTGCTACAGTCTCGTTGGATTCCTATAAGCGATTGAGATAAGTTAGCCACCCTGCTATTGCCAGGATTTCCAGGGTAGCATCAGAGATTGTTAACATCTGTGGTTCTCTCCGAATCGATCTTCCTCCCATGTATATGGTTTCGCTGTAAACTCTCAATGGAATGGGAGCCGTTCACGCTGTTGAAACACAGAGAGGCTGACAGACGCAAGACTCGCTCAAAATCAAATGCTGCAGAGTATACAATGGAAATGGCTTATGAACAGCAAGTCATGCAGAAAAATAAAAAGTAGTATACCATTGACCCATGTTATACCCTAGTACACAGTTTCTTGAATAGTGATCTAACACGTAATCCAGGGAATGATGAGGTTAACCTCCCCCCCGCAATGTGATAGCCTGTCCCAGCCGTCAAATAAAGGAGCGGCATGTCGTTCTAAAACAGAGTCATTAAGGAACAACGTATGGCACTATGCCATGTTTACAAAATTAGCAATTTACAGAAATCGAGGCGTAGAGTTGGGTCGCTTAATACGTTAGAGACTGCGGTGATATGATCTGAGGCTGGGGATAGGACATCTACCATTGATACAGAGTCTCATGCGGTCATTGTCAATTGTTCTATCATGATTGGTGATAATAGATGTACATGCGTTGTATGGTTTGGGAAATAATATATGATTGATTACTAAGGCATAAGAAACAAAAGGCTTCTAATAAGAACCTATTGGTGTAAATAATGTGACTTCAATACCATTAATAGTGCTCTACTGCCGACAGATGTTGATAACCTTGGCAGAGTTGTTTATTTCACCCACGGAACCATGCTCCTTCGTGCATGCTTAGGAAATGTTGTGTGATGTCAAAATGTAGGCCATTATGTTGGCTTGGTGACCAGTTAGCCATAATGCCATTCACGAGGAAGAAGCGAAAGGTGGGCAGGTTGGCTCATGATGAGACCTCCTATTCCAAGGGTTCTTTATTTGATATACCTTTTGGACCATATCCCTGGTGTGGTGGCCATAGTGGGAATGCCACTTTTCTTTCATCCTCATGATCATGGTAGGCTGGTTGTTGCTGAGACCCCCTATCTTGCATTTTACAACTTATAAATCGTTAAGACATCATTGTTTGCTCTCTTTTTTCTTTCTTTTTCATAAAGTACTTTTCCTATTTATACATAAATGGTGGTTCAACACTCCTTAAGAGTAGGAATGGTGGAAGAAGTCTTAACATCTCAATAGGAAGATATAAACCCTTTGCTCTTTATTCCTGAATAATAATCAAAGAGGATTAAAAGGGACCAACATGATAAAAATAACCAATCAGAGTGGAATTAGTAGAACAATGACAGCAAAAGATAGTGAATAAGTGTGTCCTTCCTTCTGTCCTCTTACCAATTCAGAGAAATTTCTTATAAAGATAGCGATTTTATGATTCATTGATTTCAGTATGTTGTGATTTTGTATCCATTGCATAAGTGCATAGCTATATTCTAAAAGACTTGAAAGAACAAAAACAGTAAGCATCCTTAATTTAGAACAAGAAGGGGAACGAGCTGTTTCAAAAAGGGAGAGCAAAACAATGCAAGTGGTGTTCCATTTGGAAAAAGGAACAACAAAAGACGAAAAATGTTGTTCCTTTAAAAAAGGAACAACATAAAATGCAAATGTCGTTCCTTTGAGAAAGGAACCACAAAACACATAAATGTCATTCCCTTGGAAAATGAACAGCAAAAATTGAAAACGTTATTCCTTTGGAAAAGGAATAACAAAACACACCAATGTCGTTCCTTTGTAAAAGGAACAACATAAATTGACAATGTTGTTCCTTTGGAAAAGGAACAAAAAAAACACACAAATGCCGTTCCTTTGGAAAAGGAACAGCAGAAGTCGAAAACGTTGTTCCTTTGGAAAAATAACAGCAGAACACAGAAATGTTGTTCCTTTGGAAAATGAATAGCAGAAATAAAAAATGTTGTTCCTTTGGGATAGGAACAACAAAGAAAACAAATGTCGTTCCTTTGGAAAAGGAACAACAGAACTCGAGAACGTTGTTCCTTTGGAAAAGGAACATCAAAACACACATATGTCGTTCCTTTGGAAAAGGAACAACAGAAATCGAAAATGTTCTTCCTTTGGAAAAGGAACAACAAGGCAAACAAATGTCGTTCCTTTGGAAAAGGAACAACAGAAATCGAAAATGTTGTTCCTTTGGAAAAGGAATAGCAAAGCAAACAAATATCGTTCCTTTGGAAAAGGAACAGTAGAAATTGAAAATGCCATTCCTTTGGAAAAGGAACAACAAGGAAAACAAATGTCGTTCCTTTAGAAAAGGAACAACAGAAATTGAAAATGTTGTTCCTTTGGAAAAGGAACAACAGAACACAAAAATAAAGAAAAAGAACAAAATTACAGCAAAATGACGGTTGATCCAAAGGGTGTTGTTCTTTTGAAAAAGGAACAGTCGGAAGAAAATGTTGTTCTTTTGAGAAAAGGAACAACAAAAAATAGTAACAGAAAAACATTGATTCAAAAATATGTACAAAAATGATTCAACAAAAGAAAAGAAATTATGTACAAGCTGTAAAAAGAAATAAATTTCTTAATGAATTAGAGGTGAGGAAGACTTCTCTCCCTCCCCCAAAATTTCCATATTAGAGTCTCGACGTAACTGCTGGCAGAAGGACTCCCGAGTGAGTGGTTTGCGATAAAGATGAACTCGGTGTCCATTTGCCTTGAAGGCATATCTAGAACCGTCAATAGTGATTAGAGTAAGGGTACCATTGTCATGTACTTTCTGGATTTCGTATGGTCCCAACCAACGAGTCTGGAGTTTCTTGGGGAAGTCCTAAATCGTGGAGTCGTACAAAAGTGCCCAGTCTCCTTCATGGAAGACTTTATTTTTAATGAGAGCATCATGCCTTTTAGCTCGCGACTACTATATCAG
>APFE030774878.1:0-22681 GCA_000404065.3 Pinus taeda
GACACTAGATGTGGCAGCTAGCTAGGGACAAACCCTAATGTGGGGAAATCCTTTGATCAATTCTTCTTTAATCTTCAATAGTTCAGCAGAGAGAGAAATAGTATAATAGTATAGATCTATAATTTTTATGACAACAGTAATAGAATCCTAACCAACACTTGCAAATTGGATCAAATTATTCACAAATAGCCTAGAGTCAACCTTAGTCAACTTAGCCTTCAACAAAAGTGAAGGACAACCTGAAACAACCCAAAAGAAATGGTTAAAAATGGTCAACATCTAGGCATCCCTATGCTTAGTCGTGGGTCAGCCCTAACCATTTAACGTTGGTCACTTCGTGAGCCAAATCAGGTCCATGGACAACAGATCAAGATTATGGCTTGCTTGAGGGAGAATCCCCACACTAGGCCACAGTCAAAATGGTTCCTTGACTAGTCAACATAGTCCTCCTTTGCTTGGTGCACCCTAGGTTAACGAAATTCAACGCAGAATAGACCTGCATCCTCATCCTTGTTGTGTCCTCCTTGCCATCTAGTTATGTCCTTCTTCTCCCACATTAGCTGCTCCTTTGTTAACCCAATCAAGTAAGGAGAGTGAGATAGAAAAAGACAAGATGAGATGAGATGATATAATGACTCAATCTCTCTTATATTTATATGAAATGCTAGGCATGTGTGCCACACACTTAGCTGCTGGTTGACCTTGACAATTTGTCAAGTAATTAGAAATAAATTCATATCTCCATAAATACTTGTCGGAATCAGATGATCTTTAGATCAATACTACAGCTCTCGATGAGAGGAATCAAGGAAAAATATCAGCTGCCATAAATAAGATGGACCACATGGAGTTGGCCCTAGTTGCCAATTTTAACACTCCCTCTCAACTAGGGAGAACTCCATCTGTTAATTCGTCTGACTGTCGATACTATCTCTGCCATTAAGTGCACTGCCCTACACTGCTCGGCCCTGCTCTATTGAACTATGAAGAAGAAGAAATGATCGAGGATGTATCATACCATCCTCCACTAACCTGAATTCAGTCTCAGAGAGTGTGTCATACCACTCTCACTGATCCCAGATCAATGGAGGTCATCCTAGCATAGGGAGTATGGTAGATATAACGATGCGTCTATCAATAGTACTACTAATGGTCCCTAACCCCATTTCCCTACTCATTGATCAGATGAGAGGTACTTCCCATGAGTCCTAGATGACATGGGTAGGATGCCATGATAGGAGAATTAATCATCTTGTCCCAAAGTCGCCATGGGGTATCACAGGGGAAGGTTGAACCTTTCACCCAGTACATAATGCATCATTAGGGGAGGGTGATTCACCTGGTGGTTGCATGTTGCTCCAAGAAGTACCCCGTGTCCCCCTGGAGCTCCCAGACCTTAGTTCATACATCATGCAAGACCCTCATAAGAGGGTCTCTCAACGACTCCAAGTTGTTCTCAGAAAGTCAAGAATTTGACCTTTCCAAGGGGCTTCGTCAGAATGTCGACGACATGCTCATTTGTACTGATATGTTGGAGCCTTATTGCTCCTCGCTGCACCATATCCCAGATATAGTGGTACCTGATATCGATATACTTGGAGCGATCATGAAATATGGGATTACCTGATAAATGAATCCCACTCTGGTTGTCTCACAGGATCATGGTAGTATCCAATGTAAATAGAAACAACTCATTGAAGAGCTTCTACAACCAGACTGCCTCACAGGAGGCCATATTTGCAGCAATGTACTCTGCCTCAGTGGCACTTAAAGCCACCAACTTCTACTTCCTACTCATCCAGGATATCGAGGCAGATCCCAAAGAGAAACAACACCCAGAAGTGCTCTTTTGGTCCACCACACTGCCTGCCCAATCAACATTGGTATATCCATGGAGTCTCACATCTTCGGCAGTGTATCTCAACCCATGAGTGATTATGCCATGAAGGTATATCAATAGATTCTTGGCACCAATCCAATGTGTGTGGTGAGGCTCAACCATATGTTGACTCAACGTGTTGACTACAAAACATATATCTGGACGGGTGTTCACCAAGAACATCAATGCTCCGATGAGTTGATGATACTTGGTAGCATTTTGTAAAACAGGTCTGGCATCACTACCACTTAACTTCTTGAAGTATTGCTCCATCAGGGTAGTCATAGGCTTACAGTCCACCATACCAAATATTTCCAATATCTTCACTACATATTTTCCTTGAGATAGGAAAATATCCCTAAGTTTCTGCGAGACTTCCAGTCCTAGCAAATAGTGCATCAGTCCTAGGTCATTCATTTCAATCTTAGAATCCAACTCCCTTTTACATTTGTGAAGGAGAGGGTCTGCACCTGTCAGAAAGAGAGGTCATCAATGTACGACACCAGTATGAGAGGTTTTTCATCTTCAACCTTAAAGTAAAGGTTAGGATCAGCTTCACTCCCGGTGAATCCCAACTTCATCAAGTAGCTATCGATCCTCTCATACCATGCTCAGGGTGCTTGCTTCAACCCATAGAGGGCTTTCTTTAACATACACACATGAGATTCCTGATCATGAATCTCAAATCCTTTGGGTTGTTCCACATAGACTTCCTCTTTTATCGAACCATGCAAGAATGCGGTCTTGACATCCATCTGATGTTGGTTCCATCCTTGCAAAGCAACAAGGGCTATGATCAAGTGGATGGTGGTGTATCAAGAAACAGGTGCAAATATCTCATCATAGTCTATGCCTTCTTTTTGAGAGAATCCACGAGAAACAAAAGAGCCTTATACTATTCAACACTTCCATAAGCTCCATGCTTTATCTTGTTAAGCCATTTCAACGTGATAACTATTTTTTCCTGGGGTCTAGGGACTACATCTCAGACATCGTTCTTCATTATGGACTCATATTCCTCAGGCATAGCATCCTTCCATACTTGATGCCTTACAACTTCTATAAATGATGAAGGCTCATTTTGGATGATCGTGCTCATGATGGTCAAGTATCCTTGATACTTGGCTGACTTCTTACTTTCTTAGAAAGTCCCTCTGGGTGAAATGTGTCCTTGGAATCATCAAATGTCCCCCTAAGCCATGAAGGCCTCTTCCTGGAAGAGGAAGGCTCTTGTAGAGGTGGATCAATAGGATACATAGGTTCTTCCACATCGGGCATCGTCTCATCTCCTTTTTCCTTCAGTTTCTTGGTGTTAGCTGCTTTAGATTCCCTTAGAGTAGGAAGATTGTCAACTTTGCTAAGGGCCATATCTTCGTCAAAGGTGACATCGTGGCTAATCTCAACTACCCTTTGACTAGCCACATAGATTCTATAGCCCTTATAATTTTCTCTTTAGCCCATGAAGATTCCTTTCTTTCTAGATGCACCTTATTTATTCCTTTTCTCTTTCGACACATGAAAATAGATTGGACTTCCAAAAATTCTAAAATGAGATACGTTAGGTTTCTTACCAATGAACATCTCTTTGGAAGTCTTGGTACCCATTGCTTGATGAGGGCATCAGTTTTGAACATATACGGGAGTATTCATAGCTTCGGCCCATAGAAACTTTGGAATCATTTAATCATGGAGCATAGCATAGACAACGTCCACAATCGTACGATTCTTCCCTTATGCCACACCACTCTGCTCAGGAGTATATGGTGTTGTAGTCTCCATCTTAATTCCAGCCTCTTTGCAAAAGTCATGGAACTCATTGGATTAATACTCAGTCCCATTATCAGTCCTTAAGATCTTGATCTTCTTTTCGGTTTGATTCTCAATCAAGGCTTTGAAGTGATGAAACCAAGAGAACACTTCATCCTTCTTTTTCAAGAAGTATATCTAAGTCTTGCAAGAATAATCATCTGTAAAAGTGAGATAATATAAATATCCTCCCAAGGAGTTCACAGGCATCATACTAGATATTTCTGAGTGAACCAACTGCAATATATCGGAGGTCTTGCTATGGCTTGAGGGGAATAGTCCCCTTTTGATATTTCCTTCGGCACATCTCGGACATACACCTTGTTGCTCTACTTTGAACTTGGGCATCCCTGTCACCATTTGTCTCACATTAGGTAGAGCTTTATAATTAAGGTGAGCAAACCTCCGATGCCATAGTTCGAACTGAAGAGATGTGTCACAGGACATGACACCCAACAGACTTCCTCTGACCTAATATACAGAATCAACTTGAAACCTAAGAGTGAAAGCATCTTTAAAATTATTTTTCCATACACGTACCTTGCCATCAATGAATCCCACCTTGTAGCCTTTGTCTTCCATTGCTAAAATGGACAGCAGGTTCTTTTTGAGATCAGGTACATATAGGACTTCTTGCAAATGAATTGTATTACCTTGATTCAGTTGTAGAGTAACATTTCCTATGCTTTTCACAAGATATTTGGAGTTGTCCCCAAGAACAATTTCCAAGTTGGTCTCCTTCTCTATCAAATTAGAGAGAGCTTCTTTGTAACCAATGAAGTGCCTTGAGGCACCACTATCAATAAGTCAATTTCCCATCGAGTCTAGGGGAGCAATAGTAGAGAGGGCTGCTAGTAGATAATATTCATCTTGCTTATTGTTAAGAACATTAGATTCATACCTGGAATTTCTTGCCTTCTTGAAGGGTTGACCAGTTCCTTGATTTCTGGCATTCATCTTTCCTTTCCCATTTAACCTATCATTCCTTTGATTTCCTCGAGAGCGATTTTGATCATTGTCATGATGTGTTTCCTTTCTATCAAGGCACTCCCTTGTATAGTGGCCCATTTTGTTGCAATTGTAACATCTTCCTTTTCTTCCACCCTTCAATCCAACCTTTCCTTTAGATTTAGATCCGAAATTGTTTCTCCTTTTAGCATGAGAGGAGAAAGCAAAGGGATTGCCTGTAAGTGTAGGCATTTCCTTCTCGTCCATCCTTGTCTCTTCTTGAATGCATCTCACCATCTGTTCCTCAAATCTAGGAATTACATTATTGTTGAGAAGAGGTTCTGAATATATACCATTCATACGGGAGCCCTCTGAGAGTTGTGATGGTCAGTTCCCTATCAAGAATGACTTCCCCAATTGATAGGAGATCATTCTTGATCTCAGTGATCTTAAGAAGTATGCTTGCATACTCTCATCTTTTCCCTTATTAATTTCCTTCAGCTTATTCTTAAGGAACAAAACTTGATTTGAATCATTAACTTTAAATAAACTTACCAGTCTATCGTAGATTTCCTTGGAGGTGGTCAACTCAGAAACATAGGCCACTAGGCGCTTGTCGATAGAGTCTTGGATGATCTTCTTTGCTTTGACTTCTCCCCTGGTCCACTTGTTCCTTGTAGTAGCAGATGCATTTGATAGAGGCTCAATGATTCTACCTCTTACATGGTCCAACACTTCTTTCTCTTCTAATTTTAGATTGAGAGGTGATATTCAGACTTCTCACAGAGCTTGTCTTCAGCGGGGAAGTGTGGTGAGGACCCCATGAAGTCTTTGAGATTGCTTCAACAACTTTTGGTGATTGATCTTTCTCTTGCTCTGGATTTTTCTTCACCTCCACTCTGATACCATGTTAATTTATGGTATGTTCCATGCTTAGAGCAATTTACTTCAATCCTTCTTATTAGCTATTGTTTAGCAATCACATAAACATAAAGTAAAGTGCAGATAGAACATTAATAGATCGATATAAAACAAGCGAAGACAAGAGAAACTAGATGTGGTTTCTACCCAAGGACAAATCCCAATGTGGGGAAATCCTTTGATCAATTCTTCTTTAATATTTAATAGTTCGGCAGAGAGAGAAATAGTACAATAGCACAGATCTGTATTTTTTATGACAACAGTAATAGAAGCCTAACCAACACTTGCAAAGTGGATCAAATGATTCACAAATAGCCTAGAGTCCACCTTAGTCAACTCAAACTTCAACAACAATGAAGGACAGACCGAAACAACACAAAAGAAATGGTCAAAACTGGTCAACATCTAGGAAGCCTTGTGGTCAACCCTAACCATTTAACGCTGGTCACTTCATGAGCCAAATCAGGTCCATGGACAAAATATCAAGATTGTGGCTTTCTTGAGGGAGACTCCCCACACTAGGTCGTAGTCAAAATGGTTCCTTCGCTGGTCAATGCATTCCTCCTTTGTTTGTTGCACCCTAGGTTAACAAAAGTCAATGCAGAACAGACCTGCATCCTCCTCCTTGTTACATCCTCCTTACCTTCTAGCTGCATCATTCTTCTCCCACATTAGCTACTCCTTTGTTAACCCAATCAAGTAAGGAGAGTGAGAGAGAAGGAGACAAGATGAAATGAGATGATATAATGACTCAACCTCTCTTGTAATTATATTAAACACTGGGCATTTGTGCCACACACTTAGCTATTGGCTAACCTTGACAATTTGTCAAGTAATTAGAAATAAATTCATATCTCCATAAATACTTGTTGGAATTAGATGATCTTTAGATCAATCCTACACCTTTTGATGAGAGGAATCAAGAATAAATATCAGCTGCCATAAATAAGATGAACCACGTGGACTTTGTCCCTAGTTGCCAATTTTAACACTTTCCCTTCTTCAGGCTCTGTAATTCCATGTGCAGGCTTGCCAGTTGTGATTGAATTTGTTCTACCCCTATATTTTTATCCTTCACTGGTGAAGCTTCTAATCTCATAGTAATATCCACTTCTTTTGCTTGCATTCCTATTTTATGCTGCGACAATGGTACTCTCAGATGTAGTAGGAGAAAAGCAATATACCAGTCTTTAATCTGAGCATCTGTAATTGCCATGTTAGCATGTTGAATCAAACATTTTAATCTTTGATAAAAGTATAATGCATACTCATTTACCTCAATCTCCTTGAACTCAATTACAGACTGAGCCTGAGATTTGGGCCTCTCGAATTCACTATTTAGCGCTTGTTGGGTGTCTAGCATAGTCATTGTAGCATTATCTATGCAGAACTTGATATACCAACTCAGCGCTTTGTCTTACAGTGCTGTGACTAGCTTCTCTTTCTTCATATTGTCATCAATGATTTGTTGTGCCTTCCATACAACATCTGTGACAAACCAAAATTATTGAGGCTCTTCAGTTCCCACACCCTTAAACAAAGGAAACTTCATTGTATTCGCCATATTAAATGATGGAGGTGGGGGTGGAGGCAGAGGCAGAGGTGTAGGTGTAGGTGTGTGAGGCAGAGGTGGAGTGGATGGATGAGGTATTCCTGTGATACCCTAACTTACAAGCTATAGCACACTTCCACAATGTTTTGAGAATATTACCTTCTTTGTCACTATCAGAACATCCTAATAGAAAACTGTATTTAGAGCTTGATTCTTCATTTCTTCTTAATTCTCTTCCACATCACGTAGTCCCAAAAATCAATTTAAAGGCTTAACCCGCTTTTCGCAAAATGGCATCTTAATCCAAGTCTTCAGAGATTTTAGGTACTTACCTCTTGGGCCTTTGAAGAACCTGCACATTGCTTCACTATAGCTGACGGATATGTCAATTGTGAATTCAGTGATGAATCCTCCTAGAATAAAATCGATCCAGTGGTTGACAACCTACATGATTCTATTTTCTAAAGCCTCCAAGCACTTCACCAGTTCTAGGGTCCACATAATAGGGATATCAAGCTTCCACATACCTTGACTATCCGCTAATTTGGACAACCACTCAGTCAATTCACAACGGAAAGAGTAGATGAACATTTCATGTTCGTCTGTATATAGGTATCTATTCAACCACTCTTCCTTCGACAAGTGCAGATTTATGTTCTCTTGGGCTGCAAATGCGTGCAGTTTCCAATCGATCCACTTCTCAATTTCTTTCTTAGTGGGGAACCATTTATTACACATCCCTTTATCAAGATTCAGGTCCTAGAAACAAAACCATTTGTTGGCTTGATGGGTCCTGACCCAGGTTCAAACTTAGTTGTGTTAACCAATAAAACCCTAATTGCTGATCATTTTGACAACAACCCGCATAGTGCAGGCTACAATCTCACTTGAAGCAGTGTTTGGCGATGACCGAACCAGGTTTTTTCATCCAAAGTTCAATGTGATAGGTTCCTGTGGTTCCTAGGGCGTAGTTCTATCTTCGCACACCCTAACCCTTCCAAAGAAGATTATGATAGTAAATTTACTTTAAACATATTTCACATCTTCGTGAAGGCATTCAATGATTCCTAACATGTATAAACAATACTGATCTACCACTTTCGCACACAAGATAAGCATCAATTCATATAATTTGCAATATATATCGAAAATATAGAAACTTTGCAGAGGTAAGAAATAATACACATATGCACAAATATTGGCTCAAAATTGTCTTTATTAGATATGATCAATCAAGTCCAAACTTTTTTTCCCTATGCACTCATCTACAGGGGCCCATGGACTTAGCATGTAGACTTACCAAGGTCTCTGCGCACTCAGGTGCAGGAGCCTTCCCCTTCGCTTACGTACAAGAAACAAACCTTTCCTGCCTTAGCTTACTTTCCCTTACAAATATTTTTAACAATTAGATTCCTTCCTAGACTAGCTATGAATCTTCTATATATATCCTTTCTTTTAAAAATCCATCGTCTACGGACCACGGGCGGGTCTCAAAACCTTTCTGTCACCTACCCACAGGATTCATTTTATCTCTTTTTCAGAATCGTTAAAAATAAACAAAAAAGTAACCCCCCTGGAGTCATCTTTAAGCTCTTTTATGACTCTGGAAATATGAAAATATCGTTGGGTACTTGTCTTTTTGAACTTGTTAAATTAAATGAATTGACGTCATCTCAATATATGTTTAGCCATTTTTCGAGCTAGTATTGACTATTTACGAAAAAGGTACACCTTGGTCGACATGGTCAAGAGGTTTTCTCAAATATTATTTTTTACCTTGTCGAGTTCGAGAGACAAATTATGAAAAGGGACAGGATGGAGTTTTCTTTTTCATCTTGCTTTCAAACTCCCTAAATATGAAAAATACACCAAGTTACTCTTCCATTAGACTCGTAAAAAATTAAACGACAAAAGACTTGTCGCCATGATGAGACCCAGTTTATCCTTCCTAGGGCTCGTAAAACTTACTAGGAAGGATTCATTCGAATAGTAAACTTATACGAAAATCATATGTTATCCCCTTCAATCTTGTGATTAAAAATAATTGGGGTACTCACTAGAAATAATGAGTAAAAATGAAAGTGAAACATCTCTTGTATAGGCAGCATGTCGCTCTTGAACATGACACTTATCTGTTTCTCGTGTTGGGTTTGGGATATCCTCACTCAATCACTTGTCTTTCCAGGTTTGGGTGATCCATTTTTCCTCTTATCTGACTATTCCACTTCATCATCATGACCCTTGGTCCTATGTTGAGTCAAATGCAGCCACTCCCTGGAGTCATGTCACTGATATGTTCAAGAGAAGTCCTATCTGGAGTATATTACCTATACATTGTCTGACATTTTTCCACAATCTTGGATCATACTCATTTATTCTACTTTATTCCTTATTTCCTATCGATGATGAGGGAATCATTATGGCCTCCTTCAACAGGTCACTTCTCATCAACTTCAGCTCATTATCCAGAAAGATGACTTAGATACTCCCTTTTTAGTACCTTAGAGCTTGCATGCCTTAATGGCAAGTTCTTTGCATCCGATGATAAGTTTTCATCACTGGCCTTCAATCAGATGATTCCATGAGTCTTCAAATTCAGATTCATTTTCAGATTCATAGATTGTATTGTCACAACTTGAGGGCCATTGTCATTATTGGTGGTTTCTCTCATGCTTGTTAATAGTCCACATCATTGGTCGATAATCAAGTGGTTTTCTAGCATGTTCAACTTCAACACATTCATTCACATGTTAGAATTCATACTTTGATCAGGTTGGGATGTGTTGAAATATAGAAACAAGAATATTCCAATTTAATTTGTCCTTGAATTAAAATCAAATTTAGGCTTAACAACTACTTGGAAATAAATAATCAATTTGTTTCAAATTATTAGTTGGAGAAATTCAAGTTAGAAGTCTTTCTAAAGTCATGCAAGAGTTAAACCTTAAATTAAGGAGATAAGATTGAGTTATCTTTGAGTTGTAATTAGTTAACCCAGTTAACTGAGTTAAGTCCAGTTAAATTAGTTCCAAACTATTTGAAGAACTAATAGAGAGTTAACAGTCAGTTGATGCATGCATGCACTCAACTAGTGTACTCCAGTTAACTGAATATTCCCTCATCAGAAACTCATGCATGTCTATTCTGAGAAAGACCCAGTTGAGATTAAATACAAGGACAATGTACTATTATTTGCATGTGTCTTCTTATAAAGAAAACTCATGCATGTATTCAAGGTATCATTCCTTGAGGATTACACAGTTCTGACAGTGTGTGAGAGAGTGTTACACTTGGTAACATGAGAATCATCCACAAGGAAAAGTGCAAGGAAATAGGAGCATGGAGGGCAACGAGGAAGGCTTGAGAGAAGCCAATGATCTGAGGAATTTAGGATTTGTTAAGGCTCCCAAATTCCATGTCAAACAAGTGACGTTGGGAAAATCGTCATAACTTTGTCTCTAAGCATTGGATTCAAATTTAGTAAATAGTCACAAAAATATGACTGACTATAGTTTTTTGAGTAGCATTTTCAGGGCCTAAGGTCGCAACAGTGACATGTGGCACTTTGTACAATTTCACTCTACTGAACTAGTCTATAATCAGGTCATCATGGGAGATTGGGCATAGCTCTTTCTTGAAGAATCCAATATGGATTAGACCTGTGTGGTTGGAAATAGGACTCCTAGGGCTGCCATAAGACGAAATTGTAGACCCCGGAGATCTGAAATTACATAGATACAACAAATTCAATATCGATCTCCTAGAAGGAAAGAAAATGCATGCATTCAAGGATCATTGCAGTAAGGACCACACATCAACAGTCAAGGATAAGTATCCTCCAGCAAGGTATGTATTATTAGTGTTTACATTTGAAATATGAGTATCATCTCTGACATATGTTTTTGCAGGACAATGTAAGTACATAGAGGGTCTCAGTTATATCTCTATGTCTCTATATGTCACAGTTAGTTTTGATACCACATTTCGGATGTCCTATTCTTGATACTACACATTTGATGATACATGAAGTTTGCTAAATCTCTATGACGTTGTAAGTTCATGTTACTTGTCTTGTCATACTTGATAGAATGGTCTCTATTGTTGTACCTAGAACTTGGTCCATCACAAGTCTAGGATCTGTCATTAGTTTTTATTGTATATATCTTTAGGTTATTTTTGGATATAGTCTTGCATAGAGTCTAGGCCTATATCAAGAGTGGGATTCTTTGTCTACTACTACAACGAGTCAACAACAAAAGTGGCAAGCACACTTCAGTTATGCATTGTAATTTTAATTTGTATTTATTAATTATTATGCACTTACATGTATTTTGCAAGCAGAGGTAAGTTGAAGGGTATTTTGTTTTGTTTTGGGATTGGTTTCACCGAGAATATTTTGCATGTAGTTGGAAGAAGATTCAAGTACAACTTCAAGCAGGAATTCAAGAGTAGAATTATCAAATCAAAGGAAGCATTACAATAGGACATCCTTTGAAGACATGACAGCCATTTGTATATTGTGAAGAAGTGTCAACGCTAAGAGTCATGAATGTAAAGTTGTAAAAGGTCATTTGTAACAGTGTCATCATTGAAGACTCATTATTGTAAAAGAGTCAATCTACGAGCTGAAAAGGCATTATTGGGAGGTATACGAGTCTCTATTGGGATTATGTCATGGTTGGGTTGTAGATCATAGTGTGATTGAGTGTTCAGTCAAAATCATTGTAAATCATATTTTATCATGGATCTTTGTCCCTTGTACAATAATCCACACTCTTGTCTCATTTCATCAATTATACAATGGCAAGGAGTTGCTAGGCTAATGCATGAAGTCACCTACAGGTTGGAGCCTATGAACACTTCAGGGTGTTAGGTTGGTCTAGGATGTTGGGGCATCCATTCAATTGGCTACTGAAGAAACTAGGGTGTTGGGGCATCCTTCCAGTGGGAGCTATAGAAGAATGCTTTTCTAGAATTCTAGGAAGTTGTTACTTTCATTTCATTTGGGGCTTAAGATTAATGAATTTATTAGAAAAGAGTTCAGTGGTTTTTTACTTGGAGGGGGTTTTCAACCTACATTTCTTGTGTCTACTATGTTCTTTTATTTATTGTTATTACTGCATAAATATTAATAATAATTGAAGATTAACTAAAGTTCTAAAAATATTTAAAAGTGCTAATTGGTAAGGAATATTGATTCACCCCCCTCTTAGTATATCCAAAAATTGGTATCAGAGCTTGTTTGCTTCAGTAACAACTTAACAATTGGAAGTAATTTTTCAGAACATAGATATGGGAAATTCAAAGAAGCAGGTTACAAGGATTTCAAAGGAAGGTACAAGTACAACAAAATCTGAAGAAAGTGAGTATTGTGTACCAACCCCTGATTTTGATGCAAATAATTACTGGATACCGGAATCCAGGATGGAAGTACATTTGTGGGCACATGGAGTATGGGAATCAAATGTTTCTGGAGACACATCTACCAACGAAGCTAAAAGGTACAATTCAAAGGCCATGAATGTAATTTTGAATGTTTTGCCAAATTCCTTGAAAACAAAAGTTGGTCAATGTTCAACAACTAAATCTCTTTGGGAAAAGCTTCATAATCTCTATTCAACAAAGCAATCAAGTCAAGATGTTATTGAAAATTTGGATCCTTCTGATTATAATGAAGAAATGAGAGAAATGAGTAAAACAAAGTTTTAAAATCAAGTGATCAAGGTGATAAAGGAACTCAAAAGTCAAACGGACAAGACTTTTGGAAGCAGAATTGAAGACAACAAAAGAACTTATCAAAGAAAATGAAGAGTCTCAGAAGATGATTAGTAGTCTTACAACTCAATTGGAAGAAATCAAGAATACAACGAGACGATACCTCAAGAGAGAAGTCCAACAGAAGCAACAAGAACTCAACTTAGCATTTGCAGACATTAGTAAGATCACACAACAGATGCAGGAAGCACAAATTGAAAGGAAGGAATCTGATCAAAGATACATATCCATTGTTGACCAAAAGAAAAAGGAATTAGAAACATCTTCAGTAGAAATAAGAAGGCTCAAGATTGAAAATGAGAAGCAGAATGAACAGATACAAGTTCTCAACAGAGAAGTAGAGAATCCCACTCTTCTCAAGCTACAGGTTGAGGAGGCAAAAAAAAGAAGGAAGATCTTGAAAAGATGGTTTCAAGAAGATCTTGCTCAAAAGCAAGAAGAACTTGATGCAACCCGTGATGATATCAACAAACTCAAGGGATCATAAAAAGAACACTTACAAGATAAGACAGATGAAGAAGCAAAAATGAAGGCAATTAAAGATGGTAAAGCTCCAATTGATGAAGGGACAAGCTCCACATCTTCCAAGGATGATTCTAAGAAGGAAGTTGATCAAAGTGAAAATCCAAAGAAGAATGTTGCAACTCCAAACAAAAAGGCCAAATCAATCAAGAACAAAGGACCACAACAAACTATAACACTGCCTCCAAAGAAGAATAAAAAATCTTCCAGGTATGTTCATTTATTTAATGGTTATTGTTTTTCATGTGCTAACTATGGATATATGGCAAAGGATTTTAAATTTATTGACAGCTACAACTATCAAGGACCATCGCATCTGAATGAACCATTCAGGTATGCACATTTATTTAATGGTTATTTCTTTTTATGTGCTAACTATGGAAATATGGCTAGGGATTGTGAAGTTTCTTACAGGTGCAATCATTATCTGCAAAACCCTAGAAGCAAGTTTGCAGGATCACGAGAAAGGTTCCACAATGATTTTGTTAGAAGAGAATACATGCTAGATGGGCCAAACATTGAATGCTTTAAATTCCATAACTATGGCCATAGCGCTCGCAGTTGCAGATATCAAATGGAATCACCTATGGACAACATTGAATGCTTCAAATGTCATAACTATGGGCTCATGGCTCAAGATTGGAGGAATAAGAAGGTTTGGAAAAGGAACCAGGTACATGAAGACAAAGCAGATAACAAGGTTTCAGTAGTTATGATTTCAATATTTGTAAAAGAAAAAGGTCATGAGGAATTAGTAGTTGCTTCAAATAATGACTCAAGTCAAGATGGCCCGTTAGGTGACTCACTATTTTGAACAATCTGACTTGTTGACTCCTTAATGTTTTTAGAGGAGGAGTCTATGCAATAGTATATGGCACAAGTCTACGATTGACAGGAAGGTAGTTTGAACAAGATGGTAATTTCATTACAGCTTCAGGGGGAGAAAAACAGTTGAAGGATTACAGGATACCAGGAACAAGGCAAGATTAGTCAGCAAAGGATATGCACAAGTTGAAGTAATCGATTTTGAAGAAACATTTTCTCCCACTGCCAAAACGGAAGCTATCAGGATGTTTCTCACTTATGCTTGCTCGAGAAAAATCAAGGTCTACCAAATGGATGTTAAGTTAGCTTTTCTAAATGGTGAATTGGAGGAATAAGTTTACATTGAACAACCCGAAGGTTTTCTACTCTCCGACAAAGAAGAATACATCTACAGATTAAAGAAGGCTCTATATAGTCTCAAGCAAGCTCATAGGTCTTGGTATGCTCGTCTTGACGGATATCTACCTCAATAGGGAGTCAAGAAAGGAAGTGTTGACATAAATCTTTATGTGATAGTGTATTAAGATAACCTAATAGTTATCAAAGTATATGTGTATGATATAACCTTTGGAAGCAGTGATGACAGATTAAGTAAAGACTTTGCCACAAAAATGCAAAGTGAGTTTGAAATGTCTATGATTGGCGAACTAACATACTTTTTAGGGCTTTAGATTTCTGAGCAGGATTAAGGAATTTTCATATATCAAACCAAGTACATCAAAGAAATACTCAAGAAATTCTAGATGGAATATTGCAATCTAGTCCTTACCACCATGGTAACATGTTGCAAGTTAATATTAGAAAATTCGTTAAAGGATGTGGACCAAAGGTTGTATAGATCCATGATTGATAGTCTCTTGTATGTGACAACTTCCCAGCCTGATGTGATGTAGGAAGTTGGACAAGTAGCAAAATTTCAAGCAGCACCAAAAGAATATTGTATTATTTTCGTCAAAAGAATTCTTCAGTATCTTAAGGGAACAACAGAATATGATCTATGGTATCCCAAAGGAAATCATCTGGTCATCCAAGCTTATACAGATGCAGATTGGGCAGGAAGTGTTGATGATCGTAAGAGTACCAATGGAGCAACATTCTATCTAGGTGGTTGTCTTGTTTCATGGTTAAGTAAAGATCATTCTTCAATCTCGTTATCCACAGCAGAAGCAGAATATGTCACGGCAACAACTTGTTGTACTCAAGTTCTTTCGATGAAGAAAACTTTGCAAGATATTCAAGTCAAGTTTGATGAGCCTATTCTCATATTTTGTGATAACTCCAACACCATCAGTATCTCCAAGAATCCTATGATGCATTCCGAAACGAAGCACATTCTGATTAGATATCATTTCATTAGAGAGAAAGTCGCTAAAAAGAATATCAAACTTGAATCTGTTTGCACAAAGGAACAAATGGTTGACATATTTACCAAACCATTACCTCATGAAGCATTTGAGTATCTTCACCAAAATTTTGGGATTCTTCTAAGTTTTCATTAGACTCTTTCTCTTATCTACTTGAGTAGAAAGGGGGAGTGGAGGTGTGTATAGGTCTGCAGGATGGTTGTTTGTCAAGGGTAGTTACCCTTTGCCATTGATGACAAAGGGGGAGAGATGGTAGTAGGAAGAAGTGTCATGATTGCAGAGGGAGTACTTGTGTTTCCTTAAATGCTAAAGGGGGATATTGTTGATCAGTGGTTTTCATTGATGTCAACCCAAGTAGCACCAGGGGCTACCTCGATCTTTCATGGGCATTTTGACTTGACAACTTATTCTATTTTGAGTGAAGAATCTTCCATAATCATTCTACTCGTTGAGACTTTTTCGTTTATATATGGCATGCCAAGTAATTCTTCATGGTTTGAGAGATATTCATGTTTGAAGTTAGTAACCCCAATTAGTGGGCTAAAACCCTATGGGGTTGTAGCATGGAACTCATAATTGGTTGTGTCATTTAACACTCAATAATAAATGAATCATTTTTTCTCCTAAAATCCATCCAATGTTCACTTGTTGAGGACCCTCTCAACTCAAGACATTCATATAAATAATGACCCTCATATCCTCCTCTAGTAGGATTTTGTGGCTTCAAATCGGACATCGTGGAATTTTTGTTATAACTTTTTTCTGTGATGCTTCAGAAACTAAAATTAAAACCCATTTGAGTCAAAGTTGTGATGAACGTTTCAACAAAATTTTAGATTTTGGTTCGATATATTTTCGTAGTTATGATATGAGGAAATTAGGATTTTTGTAGGCTCCCAAATTCCATGTCAAATAAGTGACATTAGGAAAATGGTCACAACTTTCTCTCTAAGCATTGGATTCAAATTTTGTAAATAGTCACATAAATAGGATAGCATTTAGTGTTTTTAGTAGTATTTTCAGGGTCGAAGGTTGCAACAGTGACATGTGGCACTTCGTACAAGTTCTCTCTACTGAACCAGTCTATAATCAGGTCATCGTGGGAGATTGGGCATAACGCTTTCTTGAAGAATCCAATCTTTATCAAACCTATTGGGTTCTGAAGTGCACTCAGAGGGCTACCACGGGACAAAATTTCAAACCCTGGAGATCTGAAATTACATATATACAATATAGTCAATATCAAGCTCCTAGAAGGAAAGAAAAAATGTGCATTCAAGGATCATTGCAATAAGGACCACACATCAACATTTATGTGTAAGTATCCTACAACAAGGTATGTATGATTAGTGTTTACATTTCAAATATGAGTATCATCTCTGACATATGTTTTTGCAGGACAATAGAAGTACATACAGGGTCTTGGTTATATCTCTATGTCTTTATATGTCACAATTAGTTTTGATACAACATTTCTGATGTCCTATTCTTGAAACTACACATTTGATGCTACATATTCTTGATGTTACACCAAATCTGCTAAATCTATATGATGCTTTAATTTCATGTTACTTAACTTGTCATATTTGATAGAATGGTCTCTATTATTGTACTTAGAACTTGGTCCATCACAAGTCTAGGGTTTGTCATAAGTTTTTATTGTATATTGTATATGTCACAGTTAGTTTTGATACCACATTTCTGATGTCCTATTCTTGAAACTACACATTTGATGCTACATATTCTTGATGCTACACCAAATCTGCTAAATCTATATGATGTTTTAAGTTCATGTTACTTAACTTGTCATATTTGATAGAATAGTCTCTGTTATTGTACTTAGAACTTGGTCCATCACAAGTCTAGGGTTTGTCATAAGTTTTTATTGTATATTGTATATGTCGCAGTTAGTTTTGATACCACATTTCTGATATCATATTCTTGAAACTACACATTTGATGCTACATATTCTTGACGCTACACCAAATCTGCTAAATCTATATGATGTTTTAATTTCATGTTACTTAAATTGTCATATTTGATAGAATGGTCTCTATTATTGTACTTAGAACTTGGTCCATCACGATTCTAGGGTTTGTCATAAGTTTTTATTGTATATATCTTTAGGTCAATTTTGGATATAGTCTTGCATAGATTTGAGGCCTATATCAAGAGCGGGAGTCTTTGTCTACTGATGCAACAAGTCAACAAAAAAATTGACAAGCACACTTCAAGTATGCATTGTAATTTTAATTTGTATCTATTCATTATTATGCACTTACATTATTTTGTAGGCAGAGGTAAGTTTAAGGGTATTTCGTTTTGTTTTGGGATTGGTTTCACCAGGAATATTTTGCATGCAGGTAGAAGAAGATTCAAGTACAACTTCAAGGCGAGAATTCAAGAGAAGAAGTGTCAAATCAAAGGAAGCATTGCAGTTGGACATCCTTTGAAGACATGACAACCATTTGTATATTGTGAAGAAGCGCTAAGGCCAAGAGTAATCATTGTAAAGTTGTAAAAGAGTCATTTGTAAAAGTGTCATATTTGAAGAGTCATTATTGTAAAAGAGTCAATCTGCCTAGAGTTGAAAAGCCATTATTGAGAGGTATAGGAGTCTCTGTTGGGATGATCTCATGGTTGGGTTGCAGGTCATAGTGTGATTGGGTGTTTGGTCAAAATCATTGTAAATCATATTGTATCGTTGATCGTTATCCCTGGTATGGGAATCCACACTCTTGTCTCATTTTATTCATTATAGGGTGGTAGAAAGGTGCTAGGCTGGTGCATGAAGTCGCCTATATGTTGGAGCTTATGAACACTTCAGGGTGTAGGATGTTGGGGCATCCATTCAGTTGACTACTAAAGAAACCAAGGTGTTGGGGCATCCTTCTAGTGCGAACTAGAGAAGAATCCTTTTCTAGAATTCTAGGAAGTTGTTGCTTTCACTTAAGTTGGAGCTCAAAATTAAAGAATTTATTAGAAAATCTTTCAATGGTTTTTGACCCGGAGGGGGATTTCCACCTAAAATTCTTGTGTCTATTGTGTTATTTTATTTATTGTTATTACTTCATAAACATTAATAATAATTGAAGATTAACTAGTGCTCTGAAAAGATTTAAAAGTGCTAATTGCTAAGGAATACTGATTCACCCCCCCCCCCCCCCAAAGTATTTCCAACAGTCGATACCAATAAGTGGACGATCTTGGATATCAATCCCAAGATCTGCTTGAAGGAGTTCCACTCCAAATTTTTAGTAAAATGCTAAGAGGGAAATATGTGTGTATGAGTGTTTAGATATGGGATCGGGTACAAACTCTTAAGTAAAAGATTCAAGAATAGTTGGGCACTCCAAAATCTTATTTATGCAGGATAATCATTGCAAGAGGACTACAAGTTGTAGGACTATGGCATTTTCCCCGATTCCACCATCATCATTAACATGAAACTTCTTAGAGGTTGTCTTGGATCTAGCTCCAAAATCCTAATTTACTTCAAGGATGTAGTCAAAGGGAAGATGGATCCACAAAAAAATTCAAAACATTCCCCCAATCTTCCTGGTCCCTATATTATGGAGCATGTGAACTAGGTGCCAACTTTGATAGTCAACTTTCCCGAGGTCAATGAGATGTAATTTGATTTCTATACAAGAGAAATTATATGAATATTTAATGGATTCCAATCCAAATTAGAGACTTTACATCAATGGATTGTCTATACTTGGAAAAAAAACTCTGATATCCACCTATGTTCTAGAGGTGTTTTTATTCTAATGTTTGACACACAAAAAATATATGGATTATGTATTAAAAGAGGGGCCATGGTTTTGGGAAAATGTGAGTCTATTCATGATACCTTGGTTTTCAAGATTATGCAAATACCATGGTGGTCTCTGAAATGCTAGTGTGGGTCAGGTTACATAATGTACCCCTGTAGTTTTGGCATCACAAAGTATTAGAAGGGATAGGGAATTATTTGGGGAAGTTCCTGAAGGTGGATGCAGATAGAATCTCAAAATGAATTTAAACATTTGTCAAAATCTGTGTAGAGGTAGACCTTAGTAAAGATTTACCTGATCACATTATTCTGATTCACAACAATTAGTAATGGTCATAGCCTCTTGACTATGAGAATACCACATTTTGTTTTCGTATATGCCTTCAAACTGGCCATCTTCAAATCACATTTCCTCAAGCAAAAAAAGACCTTAAAAGAAAAAAGAGACAAGCTCAAAAGCGAAAAGGTTGGCAGTTTTCAGAATCCCAGGAACTAGAAGCAGAGGATGTAGAAGTCCCAGAAAACACCTCAAACATTAATGACCAAAATTCCGAGGATACCATGCAGAAGAATGATGTCAAGCATAATTCTTCATTATTTCCAATGACTTTAGCTTAGCAGTAGCAGATTGAGAAGATTTCATCTGAAAAAAGAAGCAAGTGGTACCAAACAAATTCATGCTTCAAAAATTTCGAATTCTAATAAAGAAATCCCTGTAAATGTAAAAGAGAATCAATTTACTATTGTATCTTCCACTCCCAATTCTAGTGGTTGGAAGAAAGTGTAAAAGAAACAAGGTAGAAAATAGTAGACTAGTGTTATCTATTTGGTGATTTTTTATTGATCTTGGATGCCAAGATCTGTTGTTTTACGCATATGCTTTTTAGCATCTACAATATGTGATTTTGTTCATTATGAATAAAAATGTGATTTTTCCTTGGGGAAAAAGATATATTATAATTTTAACTGTTTAAAAACTGCCATTTGAAATATGTGTTATATAGATATAATGTGTGGTTAAATATATTTCTACAAATGGTTAATAAAATACAATATTGTCAATTTTTTTAAAATAATTTGACAAATCATAGGAATATTGCCTCCATTTACTAAGTGAAGCATTTGATACCTTTTCAAAATTACTTCTTCTTAGCAACAATTTTTTATTTCTTCAAGAGACTATATAAATCCTAAACTAAAAGTGATTTATACAACAAAGATAAAGTTATATTTTTGTTCATACATATCATTCACCAAACATTTGAATTAAAATCCAATGCCAACTAAAAGGGATTGTGAGAACAGAAGGAAAGAGAAAACGTAATTAAAAAGAATAGGTGTTAAGAATGAAATTAGAGGAATTGAAGAGTAAATTGTCAATATATACCTGTTTCCCAAGTAATCTAGTCCGACAAAGATAATATCTCTTCACCCCCCGCGCGCCCCCCCCCCCCCCAACAACGTGTAAGAAATGAAAAAACTTAAAACCATTGGGCATAGGATTGAAGGGTGTATGATAAAGGTGATCTATTGTTAGATATAACCCCAAAATTTTAGTAGTAAATCTAAGTTTGAAGCTTTGCTTGGTTTCACAACAAGTCACATTTACCAATTGAAGCATTCCAAGACCTTTTTCAATTTTACTTCTTCTTAGCAACAATTTTTTATTTCTTCAAAAGACTATATAAATCCCAAATTAAAAGTGATCCCTATTGTAACAATGATTCTATTATATTTTTGTTCATATATCTCACTTACCAAAAATTTCAATTATTTAAATCTAATGTCAATTATTTAAATCCAATGGCAATTATTTAAATCTACTCATTTGTATAATAATTTGCAAGGTTGTTGAACTAAAGAATAATAGAAATTAAGTTTAAATTTGTATATAGGGAACTTCTAAATACATATTTCAGAGGGAATTAATACTTAAAGAACTTAATGACACAGGGAATCATTTGAATTTAAGAGAATGAGAGATTCTTGAACAACTAGTGATTACCAAATTGAAGGGCCAAATTTATTTCATGAGACAAAACAAAATCTATATCTATAAATTTATAAAAAATTAATCAACTATAAGATAAATTGTGACTAAAAAACCATACAATACATAAATACACATTCCACGATACATTAAGGAACCTATTCAACTAGTTTTTAATTATGTAAATATTTGAAAGCCTACTATACAAAATCAGATTAGTTGGAAAAGTTTTTCTTCATTAGAAGCACCATATCATTTACCGTTTTAAAACGTGTAACTAAAATTACCATAATACAATAGTACAAAGAAATTTCTTAAGGGAATAACTTATCATAACTACAGAGAAATTAACAATTCCAAATTAAAAAATTGAAGAAATGTGGGATGTGAAGTATGAGAAGGACGATGAAACTGTTTATAAGGAAACAAAAATAAATCAAGAGATAAAGGTTTTAGTGGATTTAGAGAACAAGGAATCTATTTCAAGGTCTTCCCAACATTGAATGTACATTGTTATAATTTTTGGTGAAGAGGGGAACAAATTATTTGAGTGTTTTCTTGGGAGAATGTGCATGGAAATTTTAGCATAACAATCAAGTAGGGAACAATGGGGGGTAAAAGGATTTTAAAAACTATATGTTTCTACAAGGAACCTTTTTTATGCATGTGCAAAGATGGATATCAAATTTATTTTATTTTTTCAATTATTTTCATCAAATCTTAACAAAGTTTAAAATAAGGAACTCCTCTTTTTTACTTTTGAACCATCTTTTGCAATATATGTAGAAATTTAATGTGTAGATTCAAAAATGCTCATGAAATTTATTAGATCACAAGACTTAAAGCTACTCTACTCATCTGCAGAAAGAAAATCATGATTAAAAACACAAATAATTAACATGCATCAAGATTAAACACACATACACATAGATTTATCTAGGGGAAAGAAACTATTCAAAACCCCTTACTATATGTATTGCATTAATCAAAGAATAGAGAAGAAATACAATGCTTGCTCCAGACTTAGCAGCCTCTGCACTAGTATAATCTATCTCACTGCCTCACAAACTGACTCAAGCCAATATTTAGCCAATTTCGCAACCTACCAATCTCCTATTTCCTTGTGTTGTTCCCTTGGGAATTAGTCCCTATTAATTAGGAAATTCACCAATTTGGATCATGCAATTCCTTTAGGCCCTTCTTTGATTGCATGCACCACCTGTACAACTTGGAATAGTTTACAACTGATATTATATTACCCTTGAACTCCAATCTCAACTAGGTAACTCGAATTCTCTACATGCATAAGTTAATTTAGGTT
>APFE030774922.1:0-23836 GCA_000404065.3 Pinus taeda
TTTTTAGTTGTTTGCAAAAAACTTCAAAATGTGATAACTTTCACATATGGTGTGAGATTGAGGCGATTCAAGCATCAATGGAATCAAAACAATGAAATCTACGATTTGGTGCTATTTTTGGGAGATTTCGAGCACTTTGATTTTTAAGCATATTTTTTATCCCATGCATCAACTAAAATGTACAGAAGAAGGCACAAAGGGAAACCTTATCTAAGATCCCTAGAGACCTTAAGGAAAGGAGTTGGTATGCCATTTATTAAGGGGGAAATATGGGGATAGATACTACATGATTTATCCATGAAATAAATTGACTACAAAAACCAAGTTTTCCAAGAATAAGGAAGAGGAAGGAATGACACACCGATCAAAAGCATTTTCCATGTCCAACTTTATGACGAAACTTGGTTCACCTTTATCCTTGATTGAGTGGATAGCTTCCTGAACAAGGATGATGTTTTCTAATATATGTCTTTGTTTGAAGAATCCTCCTTGATTTTCAGAAATAAATATCGAAAGGACACCTTTAATCTACTAGTGATGATCTTAGTCAATATTTTGTAAGAGGCATTACAGAGAGATTTTGGCCAGAACCTTGAGAAGTTGATCGGATTAGATTCTTTTGGGATGAGGTAAAGGAAGGAAGATTTTGTGCTCCCCTCCACCTTGCACTTGTTCATGGACCAATTGAGCATTTGAAGGAGGTCTTTCCTAATCTCACTCTAGAAAATCCTATAGAAATTGATTGGGAACCATCCTATCTGGGAACCTTATCTAGATCCATAGACCAAATTTCCTCCACCACTTCTTGTTCCTCGATCCTTTGTACTAGCAGTTGATTTTGTTTTTTTGATATCTCAAGAGGAAGGGAGAGAGGAATTATTTATCTTTGGTGAAATGCAACACAATGTAATGTATAGAGAGATTGAAAATGGGTGAAGGTTTCTTCCTTGATTTTAGTAAAATAAGTTCTATTTTATTTTCCTTCTAGTGTAATTTCTCTAACTCTATTTTGCAACTCCCTTGCCTTTGCTTGCTTGTGGAAGAAGGCCATGTTCCTTTCTCCTACCTTAATCCATGTGCTTCTCAACTGTCAAAATTCCTACACTTCCCTGCATTATTGGAAGTAGAGAGAGTTTAATTATTTTTCTCTCTTTAGTTGTTGCTCTTCTACCTTGCTTCTCTCCATAATTAACATGTGTCACTCCATTTATGCAAGTATTGAATCTCTCTTTTTACTTGGTAGAACAAAGTATTCTTTTACCAATTATCGAAGAGCATGCTTAACCCTTTTTAGTTTTGTTTCCCACACGAAGGCTGGAGAAAGGGTAACTTGAATACACCATGCTTGGTTGATGATGTGCATGATGGACATTGGATAAACCAATGCTCCCTGTGTGACTCGCGACATGGATTAACCTCCTCTTGTGGATCGTTATCTCTGGAGATATGATCACTGAATAATACCTACAGGTTTTGGTATAACGACAATTGTGATTCCCAACAAGTGGTATCAGAGCATAGGTCACAAGTTTGATACACAACCGGCTCACGTTGGGGGGGATATTGTTGGAGATTGGATAAACCAACACTCCCCATGTGTTTTGTGACATTAACTAACTGCCTCTCATGGATCCTTATCTCTGGCGATATAATCATTGACTACCTGTGAATTTTAGTATAACGGAAATCATGATTCCTAGCAAGGGGTTATGGCCCCACCACGCTTCCACTGCACCACCCCGATTGATTCATTCAACGTTATTATCTTCATATTGGCAGCCACAAATTTTATTGGTATATTACCGATGTTATTTGCACCCTGGGAGAGAGCGTTATTTCTCATGTAGAATATTCTAACAACCATCAAATCATGCTTATAAAAATGTGTGAGATTGCAAGGCTTAATGGTTAGAGAGTTAGAGAATGTGGGAGAATTGATTGAGGTGTTCTTCATTAATTACCTAGCACATAGAAGAGCTAATGTGAAGTAGAATTGAGGAGGAAAAACAAAGGAAAATATGCTTTAGACAATCTTAATTAATTTGAGTTTCATTACAAACAAACTACCTTTCCACTAATGTCAAAGGGGGAGGTAAGAAGAAATAAGAAGAAATGCTTCTCAAGAAAAATAAAGGGGAGGATCATAGTGGTATCAGAGTGTAGGTCATGAGTTCGATACACACTCAGCTCATGTTAGGGGGGAGATTGTTGGACATTGGATAAACCAACACTCCTCATGTGTTTCCCAACATGGAAAACCACCTCTCATGGATCCTTATCTCTGGAGATATGATCATTGACTAATACTTGCAGGTTTTGGTATAATGACAATTTCCGATTCCCAACAGTCCATTATGCCTTCTACTCTCAACTGTCTTGGGTTGAACCTAGAAGGAATTGGTTCTAGGTCCTCTCCCACTTCCATTATGAGTTTAATTGGTCAATCATTGAATTCGCCTTGAGGCATAATGGAGGAGGAGGCATCCCAACCTGATAAAACCCAAGAGCTATGTATTAAAAATTGATCTAACCTCGCAATGATATTCGTTGCCCCACATATTCTATTTGACCAAGTGTATTTTCCTTTTGTCTGTATGAAGTCTAAAAGATCCCATTATTCCATAAGACCATCCATTCACTCTCTGAAAGGATCGCTGACCAGTGAGCCTCCCTTTTTTCAGATGTAAACAAAGTTGTGTTAGAATCACTGCCTACAATGGATTTTTGATGCCATAACTTTTCGTTTAGGGAGATGAGATTATCTCAGAATTGATTTTTCTCATTGTAAGTTATGAGGAAATAGATGTTCAACAATTTGACTCTATCCCCAATTCCTTTATTTTCCATATATGCTACTACCTAATATGTAGTTGACTAAGATTCTATCAAGGAGAAGACAACATTGTCCCAGAACATGCCTAGGCCTCCTGAGGCTCCCCTTGAGCTTTACGTGACACCACTGCTTTCATTCCAAAATACCTTTGAGGCTTTCATGAGCTCAAAATCTATTAATTTTGATTCTTGTAAAAAAAAAATTGAGGGCTTCTCTAATTTAACCATATCCTTTATATAGAGGGCATTTTTGGGTCACCCATTCCCCTTATATTCCAAGAGATTACCTTCATCAATTTTTTGGTAATGGAATTGGATTTTCGACCTCCTTCCTCACTCGTTCCTCCTTTGAATCCTGATTCTTTCATAATGTCTAAAATTTGAGGCTGACTAGCCAGTTTTTTGTTGAGGTTAGCCTTTTTCTCCCTTGGTTCTTTGTTGGAGTGTCTAACATATGTCACTCCATTTATGCAAGTATTGAATCTCTCTTTTTACTCAGTCCATTTATGCAGGTTTTGGTATAATGACAATTTTCGATTCCCAACAGTCCATTATGCCTTCTTCTCACAATTGTCCTGGGTTGAACCTAGAAGGAATTGGTTCTAGGTCCTCTCCCACTTCCATTATGAGTTTAATTGGTCAATCGTTGAATTCACCTTGAGGCATAATGGAGGAGGAGGCATCCCAACCTAATAAAACCCGAGAGATTCCCAACAGTCCATTATGCCTTCTTCTCACAATTGTCCTGGGTTGAACCTAGAAGGAATTGGTTCTAGGTCCTCTCCCACTTCCATTATGAGTTTAATTGGTCAATCGTTGAATTCGCCTTGAGGCATAATGCAGGAGGAGGCATCCCAACCTGATAAAACCCGAGAGCTATGTATTAAAAATTGATCTAACCTCGCAATGATATTCGTTGCCCCACATCTTCTATTTGACCAAGTGTATTTTCCTTTTGTCTGTATGAAGTCTAAAAGATCCCATTCTTCCATAAGATCCTTCATTCGCTCTCTGAAAGGATCGCTGACCAGTGAGCCTCCCTTTTTTCGGATGTAAACAAAGTTGTGTTAGAATCACTGCCTACAATGGATTTTTGATGCCATAACTTTTCTTTTAGGGAGATGAGATTATCTCAGAATTGATTTTTCTCATTGTAAGTTACGAGGGAATAGATGTTCAACAATTTGACTCTATCCCCGATTCCTTTATTTTCCATATATGCTACTACCTAGTACGTAGTTGACTAAGATTCTATCAAGGAGAAGACAACATTGTCCCAGAACATGCCTAGGCCTCTTGAGGCTCCCCTTGAGCTTTACGCGACACCACTGCTTTCGTTCCAAAATACCTTTGAGGCTTTCATGAGCTCAAAATCTACTAATTTTGATTCTTGTAAAAAAATTTGAGGGCTTCTCTAATTTAACCAAATCCTTTATATAGAGGGCATTTTTGGGTCACCCATTCCCCTTATATTCCAATAGATTATCTTCATCAATTTTTGGTAAGAGAATTGGATTTTCGACCTCCTTCCTCACTTGTTCCTCCTTTGAATCCTGATTCTTTCAAAATGTCTAAAATTTGAGGCTGACTAGCCAGTTTTTTGTTGAGGTTAGCCTTTTTCTCCCTTGGTTCTTTTTTGGAGTGTCTACATCTTTGTTTTTTCAGTGCTCTTTGTTTCATGGCTACTCGAGTCGTCATTTCCACTTGGAGGGAGAGATGTATTCCTAGTGGCGATATTTCTATGGTGATTTACTAACTATGTTGGTCGAGATGGGGTAAAGTCCATAGCACGAACTTGGAACAACAATGTGCCTGATTCATCATCTTTGGACTTCAAGGGTTCTTGGACCATAGGGGTGAGATTTGTAACTTGATCTTCAGGAGATGGGGCTTCCTTTTTTCCCCTTCCTTTGGCCACTCTAGGATCTCCCCTTCTTATTTCATTTCATCTTTTGTATCCTCTTCCTCTAACGACTCTTGGGGAACATTCGGGTCCTCTAATGTTTTTTAACCATTCAATTGAAGCACCCCAAAGGGGTTTGTAGAGGTTGAGGGAGTAACATTGTGCAAGGAAGATGCCTTTTTTGGGCATGTCTCCTTCTATTGCCGCTTTTCCTTTGTGTTTTCCACCTACTCATCTTGTTGGGGCTGAAATACTTCTCCCTTATTTGCCTTCTTAAAATCCCTAGCAAAGTGTCTATAGTCATGAAGGACACGATACTTGAAGGGAAGTTGCTCGTAGTCTAGGGTTTGGTAGTGCTTCCATTCTCCCATGTGAGAAATATTTCCACTGAGAATCCCTTTTCTAAGTCTGCCTCAATACATATACTGGTAGAGGTGAACTCTACACCTTTGGGTTTTTCTCTATCGATATAAACCTCCCTACTCCATTTCTGATTGCGCTGAGACAATCATCTCCCCAGCAGGAGAGAGGAAGCCTCGACAATTTCACCCAGACTAGAAAAGTTGTGGGCATGTCTTCTGTGGCATCAAAATCAATTGACAATTTGTTTAAGTACATTCCCCTTGTCCCAAGGAACTAGGGTTTGTTTCTGAAGATGATCTCCTTTTCCTCCCTTCACTTGACTTGAAAAGCATTGAGAAGTATCCATTGTTGATTGCATATATTCCCAATCTGCGTTTCACCTTCACTCTCCATTTTCTCTCCACCCATTTCTCAATGGACTTGGGAGATAGCCACATGTCGGTGAATTTTCTAACCAACACACAATCTGTGTAGGCTATTGTTGCTCGACAAAATGTGGGAGGGAGTGGAACAACGTCGATGTTCTTTACCTTCCTAGTGAAGTTCAAATTTTTGTCAATGCTTTAAAAGCTACTATAATCGCATCTAGCGAGGGAGGAGCCCTCCCTTACGGACCATTGGTCACAAGGGATCGAGGTAGCAGAATGTAGGGTTAGGGTTTGCAGAGGAGAGCATCTTTAAATTATTCATTCATTCTTTTACTCTCCAATCCATTCAACATTTAATTTATATAGTTGAGCTAGTTATAATGTGTATACAAGTCCTTCATTCCTTCACTCTCCAATCGATTCAATTAAGATAATTTAATAAGCAACATCTTTGGCATTAATGATGATGATAATGATTAACATCCATTAAGATTATAATGGATCTATGACCTTAAACAATAGTAAGCTCAAAAACCATTAAAAGAAAGAGTTCCAAAATCACCATACTTTTGATAACTTAAAAAATTACCACACAAATGTATGGTAATGTAAAGAAGGAAATTTCAACTCCAAAAAAAACCTCATATAAAGTGGTTTACTTGTGAGAGAGGCAATGACCTAGAAAAAGAAAGTACAAGAGGAAAGCAAACCACCGTGTGGAAGGGCACATAAATAAATAATAATGACGGTAGATAAAAAGAAAATTTCAACAAATTTACTGAAGAAACTCATAAAAAGTGGTTTACTCGTGAGCTAAATAGTGGTTTACTCGTGAGCTAGGCAGTGAGGAGGAAAGCCAAACCTCCGTGTCGAAGAGGCCATAAATAATAATGGCGGTGGACAAAAGAAGTCATCAAAGACTTGAGATGGGCGATAGGACCGTGCTTTTTCTTCAAATTCTGTGACTGCATATCAATTCATTGTCCATTGCTCCATTGTCGTGATAGTTGTGGAGCAATAATGGAGAAGAAACAAGAAATCAAATTCAATTATGAAAAATGGTTGGTAATGTCAATTGAATTGCAAGAGGTTGTGAGGCAATAACCAACATAAAGTGGGGTGTGGTGAGGCAATAACGCACGAAAAGACACTCTCCGTATGGTGCACGCAACAAAACGTTCGGAAAATTTCCGATTGGAAAAAACGTTCTGTAGAACGTTAAATTCCAGGCTTGAAAGCCATACAAATGCGTAAATGCGTTCCGAAGGAAGAAAATTCAACAAATTTACTGAAGAAACTCATATATTGTAAAAGAAAGGAAAGCGAAAGCTCCATGTTATTGTAAAGGAAAGCGAAAGCTACACAAATTTACTGAAGAAACTCATATATTGTAAAGGAAAGCGAAAGCTACACAAATAATAATGGCGCTGGATAAAAAAGTCATCAAAGACTTGAGATGGGAGACAGGACAATACTTTTTCTTCAAATTCTGTGACTGCATATTAATTTAGTCTCCATTGCTCCACTGCCGTGGCAGTTGTGGAGCAATAATTGAGAAGAAACAAGAAATCAGATTCAACAAACTTATGGGTCACGGCTCACGGGCGTTCCAGAAAGACCTGCGCTTTGGCGTGGTTATCACGGATCCATAATTGCTGAAAAGACGACAGACGGGTCACGGACGTTCCAGAGAGACCTGCGCTTTGGCGTGGTTATCACGGCGCAATAATCGATAAAAACACGACAGACGGGTCACGGACGTTCCAGAAAGACCAGCGCTTTGGCGTGGTTATCACGACAGACGGCCGTTCCAGCAATAAATTACTGAAATTTGTGTTTGTAATGTCAATGGAATCGCAATAGGTCTTCCGAGTTGCTTGGTTGTGCTTTCAATAATCGATTATAACTCATTATGAAGTCGTTTGTGCCGTGGTGAGCGTGGGAAAAAGACAACACCATAGAAATCTCTGTTATCATCGGGACATGGGAATTCCTCCGGTACCAATTGGATATATTTGTATGGATATTTGACTTCCTCCATGCTATTATTGTCATGCAGGACGTAACCGTAAGTGATATGTTTGAATTTGATTGCCATAAGCGTAAGTGATATGTTTGAATTTGATTGCCATAAGCGTAAGTGACATGTTTGAATTTGATTGCCATAACCTTAAGTTTTGTTTTGATTAACCATGACAAAAATCTTGGATGACTTTTAATTATTTGTCGGGATCACGGCAGTCTTTGTCATAATCCCGCGGGAGCATGGCATGGGAAGCTACGACAAGTTATCGGCTGAATGACCATCATGATGATTCTTATTCCAACGAGAAACATGCTGATACATCTAGCTTTTTACAAACAACTTTCTAACGTGTTGATATGTGTCAAAAAGTGCGGGAGATAAAGTGAAATCTTCCTCTCTAAAACTAGTGATAATGTTTTCTTACAATCTTATTGCAATAATTCTCCACCCAAAAATATTTTTTAGTTTTTCTAATCTATTCCATATTCCAATGGTTAGTTCTAGTTCTAGTCACCATGTTAAATCTTTTTCTAACCTGTTCTAGTTCTAGGCACCATGTTAAATCTTTTTCTAACCTCAATGATGCAACACAAGAGATTGGTTTTAGTATTGTAATAGTCCTATATAATATTCCTAAGCATACCAACGCATTCATAGTAGAATGATAGCTTCTAAATCAACATGATATTTATTTTTCTTTTGCAATTTTCTATCCTTACATTGACCTTTTTTCAAGAATAATTCCATATATTTTGGCTAAAGCAAGGCTAATCATAATAGTCTTATAATTAGAGGGATTTCTTTTACCCTCTTGTTTAAAATAGGAACAATGATACCTTCGGTTTAGGTTTTAAGAAAACCCTATTAAACGGTTATATTGAGGAGCTTGTGAATGTAAGAGGAGGATGGGTCTTTCAATTTGTAGAATTCCCACTTGGTAGAGCATTTTAAACACCTTGGCCACTAGAGCATTTAGGATATGTGACTCAAAACATTTATAAGAAGAATTTGATCACCTAGCGAAGGTTTTTAAAAATATAGGATATAAAGAAAGAGACATTAAGAAGGCCTTTACCAGAGTTAAAAGAAGAATGCCAAGCCAAACAAAATCTATTGATAACAACATTGTTAAAAGGGCATACATTCCCTACATTCACTAATAAGAGTGCCAAAAACAATGAACATTATCACATCTTTTTAACCCTCGATCACACTGAAATAGAATATGAGGTATGTCAAGGATGATGTTGGCAATCACTGACAGAGAGGGGTTTGTAAGGTTTATTGTTCTCACATGAAATGATACATTGGTGAAACTGGGGGTTCATTCAAGACTAGGATGAAGGAACACATAATGTATCATATCTTCATCCTTATATGAACATTCCATCAAACTAAAACATCATGTTTGTATTAAAGACACCCAAATTCTTGCTAGAGAAAATCATTTTTTAAGAGGCACACTAGAGAGGCCCTAGAAATTTCAAAAAATCCAAGCAACCTAAATAGACATAAAGGCTTGGTAATTAGTAAAAGTTGGCTTCCACTAATTGACCATTCATAATCTCCCTACTGTTGAACTTAATCTCTATTTCCCTCTTCATCTCCCTTGTATTTTTCAATTTTCTTTTCTTTGCTCCCTCTTCTCTCCTTTCCCTCATAACCTACTTTACATTTTTCCTCTTTACTCCTCTCCTCCATCCCCTCCCTATACCTCTCTTTTTCTTATACCCCTCTCCTCTCCTTCGGCTTCTTATTTTCTAGCTCCTTCTTCCCTCTTTCCTTTTTTCCTCTAAGATATTCATCCTCATATTTAATAATAATACAATAGTTAATATTAAATATAACTATTTAATTAATTGAATTTAATAATTTATTATACTATTGAATTATATATTATTATTAATTGATATAATACTAAATTATATATTAATACATTAATTTATATATTGTTATTAATTTTACATATTACTTTATTATTTTATATAATTCTATATATTAATTAAATTTATTAACTTTTACTTATTACAATAATCTGTTATTCTAATAAAAAAAAATTGCATTAACTTTCTTTTATTTTTCTTTCACCTAGTAATTTAACTTTCTTTTATTTTTCCTTCACCTAATAATTCAAGGTTTTAGCCATTTGGTTTTTTTCTTGCGAAATTATTGAACCAACGCTTCTCCTCCACTTCTCTTCTCTTCTCTATCCCTTCTCTATCTTGCATTTCTAACTTTCCTTCCTTCCTTTTTCTCCTTGACTTTTATGTCCTGATGATAAATCCGGTTAATAGATTCTAAACATTTACCGATCAAAATGTCTAATGTGGAGCTTACTTTGAAAAATCACATATCAAATCACAAGCCCACGGGAATATAAAAAACATATTTCTATGTCTTTAGCTTTCCCGTTTGTGATCGGCTAAACCCCAAACTTTGTGTATTCTAAAGAAGAAAAGTAGTCCTTTGTAGAAACAGTTTAAATGTTGTTTACACCATTAGATGATTCATAAAAAATCTAAGGTAGGAATTCCAATCCCTCAAAGAAATCATATTGTTTTCTTTAATTTTACAAATTAGAATTTTTTTAGAGTTTCTTAGGATCTAGCTTAGAGAGGTGTAAAAGTTTATATTACTATATATTTTCTTCTATTTATTTGGCCTTTACCAACTTATCTTGTCAAATTTTAGGGACTCTTTAGAGGCATCCCTAGTGGATTTTCTAAAATTCTTACACCTTATTCTATTTTGTTTTTACTCAACACCTTCATAGAGAACTTATTGATGAAAGTGGAGAGGGTTATCATAAAATCATGATAGAAACCTTCAATATTGTTCTTAGTTGATAGGATACCTAATTCATTATTAAATCCTTTAGAAAAGATTATTGTTCATTTTTCGAAGATTAAATACTTTTGGCTATCATAATTCTCTTATATGGGGTTTTGTGTGTGACAAAGTTTAGAGTTGGGGTTAAATTTCATGATTTGAATCACTCATGGTCGTCTAAGATGTCAATATCTACTATTTTTTGCATTTGGTGATATCAGATCTAGCATATTCCCTACAATACCAATGCCAAGCCCATGGATGCAAGTCATCCTAAATGATTTTGGACACTTTTTTAAACTACTATAAATTATCATATCTTGAGAACTATAGAGCATGATTGGCTAAGACCTAAACATTTTCTCAACCAAGTCATTAAAGTTTCCTTTGTATCTACTAATTATGTCAAAGTCCTCATCTAGTAATATAGGACTAAAGTTGGAATCATTGCTTAAAATAATACATTTATTAATTCTTATTCTAGTATTAAAGTCTACAAGCAATAGGATGTTGCCTTCATTTCTCAATTTTTCAATATCTTGTTATAATTCATTATAAGGGAAATTATTATCTAGATCGTTTTTCTTATAAAAAGCAGAATTAATAAGTGAAAAATAACATATCACTATGTAAATATTTTTGGGATTAATATGTGAAATATCTATCGCACATGTACTAATTGAAATAGTCTTTAATATAAAACCTAATATGTGGGAAAATGTTCCTCTTTATCTCATAAGAGTTTCCTCCAACCATACATGGTAAGACCTATTGTTATATATCGACCACAATACAAAACATCCCATGTTAGGGACCTAGGCTTCTTCATGATCCCAAGCTTCAATAAGCACTATAATATCAATTTTTCTCATGATCCAACATCATGACATGGGACCTACGCTCCATGGAAAGCCACAATAGTTCCAAGAGTGGATACAAAGTATCCTAAATCCCAATTTTAATTGCCTTTTCTTATGTCTAGTCACTAATAATAACTTAGACATTATATTTCTAATTATTGTCTAATTTCTTTCCTTCTTAATTTATTTTACTTTTAGAATTTTCTTCCTGAACTCAACATGATCTTCTAGAATTAGATATTCATTCAAAATATTCTTAACTATTTGGGACTTGGACTTTACTGAGTATGCCACATATATGGGTGTTAGAGCTTATCTGAACATGAATTAACTAATTCTTATGCTCAATTATTTTTTTCAATCTCTTTGCCTCTATGAGACTAGTTGTTTCAATAGATAGTTTATAATGTATTTCTTACTTGACAATAGTTAGTGTGTCCTCTCTTTTTCTCCTCTTTCAAGCAAAAAATGATGAGATTTGAGTTTCTTTTGTTGTGTTCATGGTCTAACTCTATAATCTTATTCATTTCCTCTTTGTTAGGTTTGATATCATGTTTACTTTCTAGACCATTTAATTGTTATTTACCTTTTCTTTTAGTTCATAAATGCTAGTTCTAATTTGATTCGTAAACTACCATGGATATTCCACTAGAAAATTCATCACAACAGAGCTAGTAAATTTATAATTAAAACTCAAAAAATATACACAATTAGGGTTTATTCCTCATAAAATTTATGGATCTTTAGATTATTCTTTATTGTTTATGCATGCAAAATAAAATTTATGTCAAAATAAAAGAACGTCGAAATAAAAAACCATGAAACCACATTTGACACAAAATAGATCCTAGGAAATCCTTTTAGGAGAAAACCCTGCTCGAAGGTGTGGTTGCTCTAGTCTCTTTCTATGAATAGAAAATAGTTGTAACTACAGAGAAGTAAGGCACATGGCCCATGGGCTACTAAAGTGCACACATCCTCTTTGTGTACTCTCTCCTTATCCTTCTTGGTTACTCTACTTGTCTATGGAACAAATGGACTAAAAAAGAATGGAACCCCTTTTCCTCCTAGTGGTCCAGTTATAACACAACCCAATAGCATATTAATTATTAGGTTTGACAATCTCAACTCTTGAACATAGTTATAATATGGACTCTTATAGAGAATACTTCATCATAATCACATGAATAACCCATTTCCATGAATTATCGGGATGACAGGCAACCTCTCAAATTATGGTGGTGAAAATAGGAAGGTCAACTTCAAAGTGGCATAACTTTTGCATACAGAGTCTGATTGAGGTTATTCTTGCATTGTTGGAAATTTCTTTATGTGTGGAGTAGGGTAAAAATATTTTCACTAAATTAAAATAAATTTACCACCAAAAAACATCATTTTATGCCTCAAAATTCTCTCAAAAGGTTTGAGACCCTAATTTTCCAAACTAGGTCATGTCGATCAAACTAATCTTGTAAGTTGATTCCTCCACTCTTTCCACTCTGAAAACATCAATACGGATGAAAAAAAATATAATGATCTAATTTGGATCACACCTCCTTATTTTGGGAGGATTTTTGTTCCCAAAATCATCTACTAAATGAGGCGAGGAAACAATTTTCTCCATATTCTCTCAGGTTTACCAATGGGCCTTGCCTAGAAGTTGTCCTTTCAACCTGATCTACCGAAGATCACGTTGTCACTACCTTGTAGTTCTAGACCTCTTCTAATAAATTGTATCATCTATGAACTCTATATGAGCATATAGTGCCAAATCCTATAGAAAATGTAGCACATGTTCCTCTTCCTGATCTAGCATGGAAGGCGCATTGAGCTTCAAATTCTCCACATTCACAACTAAGTAAATGTGCATGTATGGGGCTAGACCTATCCAAAGAAAAATTGTATTACTTCTCACCCATTGGTGGTCCTTTCATAGAGCATCAAAACACTCAACCACCACAAACATGCAGTCAGTGTCCCTTCCTGTTTGTTGGTAAACCTCCCACAAAGTCCATGGAAATGATTTCTAGGGACAAGTGGGTATAGGTAAGGGATGAGATAGACCCGATTTCCTATTACTAGACTTGCTAGTGCAATAAAGCATAAATTTTCTTATGGACCTAGCTATATGTTCTTGCATCTTGGGTGAATACACATGCCTCTGCAAGTTGGACACTATCTTCCCTACACCAAAGTACCTTGCAACCTTGGAGGTGTGAGCCAGTCTAATCAATTGCAATCACTCACCTTTATGAACACAAAGGTACCCATCCTATAGAGTAACCCACCAAAGAGATAGTAGTGAATGGTGTTGACACAATCATGCACATGAATTTGACTCTACAACTACTGAAACACCTCCTTGAAGTCATCATTCTCTAAATATGCCTCTCTATATGCATCATGGTGAATGGTTCCATATGCATAAGAGTTCCCAAAGTTGTGATATTTGATGTTGGTGGAATTGAAATTATTTCCTCCAACTTGTTTGTCCTACCCTTCTCATACTTAATCACGAAATGAAACTATTGTAGAAACTCCACACACTTATAATGCCTAGTCTTTTGTAGCTTACTTTGGGCCTACAGGTACTGTAGTGGCTAGTGATATACACTAGTACAAATGGGGCCAAAATTTTACGGTTATTCTGATCCGAACTTCAACAAGAACATAAAAAATTACAGATATAACCATAAATATTGAGATGCAGTAGAAATAACATTTCATTTTATTAATATCAAAATACTGAAATATGCTTACAAACAGAATGGAAATAAACTAGCTTGGGCAATGGTAGCTTATCTTTGAGAAGAGATGTGGTGGCTACATGCCTCTAAACTGTGTTATAATGAGGCTCAAGGGCCTATTTATTATTGAACAACAAGAGAAAACCCTAAAGAACCAAAACCCTAACCCCGAGAGATGTCACTTCAAGAGTTTGTGGGCCTCATTGGGGTTACTTGGGCATCCATCTTCCTGCGGTTGTAACTTGGTCATATATCTTTATTTGGCGCGTATGATACCTTATAGGAAAGGTCTCTTTGGGTAATACAGGATTTGTGGTAGGCCCCATGTTAACCTGTAGCAGACCTCAGAAAAACATCGTTTAGGAGGTCAAAACTACTCCAGAAGTTCAGGACCTAAAAAACTACTAAAAATATTAAATGTTGAAATAAACAAGGAAACATGTGAAACTAACTGGAGGTCTAGGTGGAATAGGCGAGTGGCCACCAATATCCACCTAGATCAGATGTCCCCCCTTAGGAAGCAATGGTCCCCATTGAGTGCAAATCCTCCATGAGATGAGGAAATTTTTGTTGACCCTGGTCCATGGTTAACCACTTTCCCTAGTGAAGGAGTTTGCTTGCTTTGACAACTCGAGATAGATGGATCCTCTATTGGCAAGTGTTCTTGATATGCATGTCCATGATCTGATCAGTTGTGGCGTGTTCCATGCAGTCCGGGTTGAGATTTGTTGGTGTGATTTGTTCTGCAATGTCAGATGTGTCCAACAATGGTGGAAAGTATGGTCGAAGGCGGTCTACATTGAACACTAGGTGCAGACCAAGGAACATTGGGATGTTGAGCTCAAAGGAATTATCACAAACAAACTTAGCGATGGTGTATGGCCCATATCGGAGCAGGTTAAGTTTGCGGTGGGGTCCAACGAGGCGCTCCTTCTGCAAATGTAGCCAAATTTTGTCGCCCACTTAGAACTTGTGCGACACTCGATGTTGATCATGGCACTTCTTGTACTTAGCTTTGGATTTGTCCAATATACCATGGACTTGCTAGCAGATATGTTGAATGTGTTCAATGAAGTTGTTAACCCTGTCGGCTTCAGACTGAACGTGAGCCGAATTTGCTTGTTTCTAAAAATGGTATGGCCACATCAATGGGACATAATGGTTGAAATATCAGTCCTACCTAAAAGGGGTTATGGTATGTTAAGTTGTGGAGATATATGTTGTAGTTGTGTTGAAGATAGGGGAGGCTTTCATCCCATGTGTGTGGATGCTTTGAGTTGTACATGCACAAAATGTGTACGATCATCTTGTTGACAACCTCTGTCTTAATCTCAATTGGTTGATGCAGGTTTGGTAATGTGAGCACTAGTGTAAAGTAGAGACGATGCTTCAACTCAGAAAACGCCTTTTTTTTGTTTCAGACCAAAAAAAATTGCTTTCGCTCCACCCTTGGTCACTTGACTTAAAGGCCAAGTGAACGCAAACCTGTGGTAGAAATTGGCAAGGCCCAGAAAGTTGCGAAGCTATGTAAGAGTGGTTGGGGTTGGCTAATCCCGAATGACTTGTATCTTGGTTGGTGTGTGACAAAGTTTAGAGTTGGGGTTAAATTTCATGATTTGAATCACTCATGGTCGTTTAAGATGTCAATATCTACTATTTGTTGCATTTGGTGATATTAGATCTAGCATATTCCCTACAATACCACTGCCAAGCCCATGGATGCAAGTCATCCTAAATGATTTTGGACACTTTTTTAAACTACTATAAATTATCATATCTTGAGAACTATAGAGCATGATTGGCTATGACCTAAACATTTTCTCAAGCAAGTCATTAAAGTTTCCTTTGTATCTACTAATTAAGTCAAAGTCCTCATCTAGTCATATAGGACTAGAGTTGGAATCATTGCTTAAAATAATACCTTTATTAATTCTTATTCTAGTATTAAAGTCTACAAGCAATAGGATATTGCCTTCATTTCTCAATTTTTCAATATCTTGTTATAATTCATTATAAGGGAAATTATTATCTAGATCGTTTTTCTTATAAAAAGCAAAATTAATAGGTGAAAAATAACATATCACTATGTAAATATTTTTGGGATTAATATGTGAAATATCTATCGCACATGTACTAATTGAAATAGTCTTTAATATAAAACCTAATATGTGGGAAAATGTTCCTCTTTATCTCATAAGATTTTCCTCCAACCATACGTGGTAAGACCTATTGTTATATATCGATCACAATACAAAACCTCCCATGTTAGGGACCTAGGCTTCTTCATGATCCCAAGCTTCAATAAGCACTATAATATCAATCTTTCTCATGATCCAACATCATGACATGGGACCTACGCTCCATGGAAAGCCACAATAGTTCCAAGAGTGGATACAAAGTATCCTAAATCCCAATTTTAATTGCCTTTTCTTGTCTAGTCACTAATAATAGCTTAGAAATTATATTTCTAGTTATTGTCTAATTTCTTTCCTTCTTAATTTATTTTACTTTTAGAATTTTCTTCCTGAACTCAACATGATCTTCTAGAATTAGATATTCATTCAAAATATTCTTAACTATTTGGGACTTGGACTTTTACTGAGTATGCCACATATATGGGTGTTAGAGCTTATCTTAACATGAATTAACTAATCCTTATGCTCAATTATTTTTCTCAATCTCTTTGCCTCTATGAGACTAGTTGTTTCAATTGATACTTTATAATGTATTTCTTACTTGACAATAGTTAGTGTGTCCTCTCTTTTTCTCCTCTTTCAAGCAAAAAATTATGAGATTTGAGTTTCTTTTGTTGTGTTCATGGTCTAACTCTATAATCTTATTCATTTCCTCTTTGTTAGGTTTGATATCATGTTTACTTTCTAGACCATTTAATTGTTATTTACCTTTTCTTTTAGTTCATAAATTCTAGTTCTAATTTGATTCGTAAACTACCATGGCTATTCCACTAGAAAATTCATCGCAACAGAATTAGTAAATCTATAATTAAAACTCAAAAAAATACACAATTACGGTTTATTCCTCATAAATCTATGGATCTTTAGATTATTCTTTATTGTTTATGCATGCAAAATAAAATTTATGTCAAAATTAAAGAACATCGAAATAAAAAACCATGAAACCACATTTGACACAAAACAGATCCTAGGAAACCCTTTCAGGAGAAAACCCAGCTCGAAGGTGTGGTTGCTCTAGTCTCTTTCTATGAATAGAAAATAGTTGTAAGTACAGAGAAGGCACATGGCCCATGGGCTACTAAAGTGCACAAATCCTCTTTGTGTACTCTCTCCTTATCCTTCTTGGTTACTCTACTTGTCTATGGAACAAATGGACTAAAAAAGAATGGAACCCCTTTTCCTCCTAGTGGTCCAGTTATAACACAACCCAATAGCATATTAATTATTAGGTTTGACAATCTCAACTCTGAACATAGTTATAATATGGACTCTTATAGAGAATAATTCATCATAATCACGTGAATAACCCCTTTCCATGAATTATGGGGATGACATGGCAACCTCTCAAATTATGGTGGTGAAAATAGGAAGGTCAACTTCAAAGTGGCATAACTTTTGCATATAGAGTTTGATTGAGGTTATTCTTGCATTGTTGGAAATTTCTTTATGTGTGGAGTAGGGTAAAAATATTTTCACTAAATTAAAATAAATTTACCACCAAAAAACATCATTTTATGCCTCAAAATTCTCTCAAAAGGTTTCAAACCCTAATTTTCCAAACTAGGTCATGTCGATCAAACTAATCTTGCAAGTTGATTCCTCCACTCTTTCCACTCTGAAAACATCAATACGGATGAAAAAAAATATAATGATCTAATTTGGATCACACCTCCTTATTTTGGGAGGATTTTGGTCCCCAAAATCATCTACTAAATGAGGTGAGGAAAATATTTCCTCCATATTCTCTCAGGTTTACCAATGGGCCTTGCCTAGAAGTTGTCCTTTCAACCTGATCTACCGAAGATCATGTTGTCACTACCTTGTAGTTCTGGACCTCTTCTAATAAATTGTATCATATATGAACACTATATGAGCATATAGTGCCAAATCCTATAGAAAATGTAGCACATGTTCCTCTTCATGATCTAGCATGGAAGGCTCATTGAGCTTCAAATTCTCCACATTCACAACTAAGTAAATGTGCATGTATGGGGGTAGACCTATCCAAAGAAAAATTGTATTACTTCTCACCCATTGGTGGTCCTTTCATAGAGCATCAAAACACTCAACCACCACAAACATGCAATCAGTGTCCCTTCCTATTTGTTGGTAAACCTCCCACAAAGTCCATGGAAATAATTTCTAGGGACAAGTGGGTATAGGTAAGGGATGAGATAGACCAGATTTCCTGTTACTAGACTTGCTAGTGCAATAAAGAATAAATTTTCTTATGGACCTAGCTATATGCTCTTGCATCTTGGGTGAATACACATGCCTCTGCAAGTTGGCCACTGTCTTCCCTACACCAAAGTGCCTTGCAACCTTGGAGGTGTGAGCCACTCTAATCAATTGAAATCACTCACCTTTATCAACACAAAGGTATCCATCCTATAGAGTAACCCACCAAAGAGATAGTAGTGAATGGTGTTGACACAATCGTCCACATGACTTTGACTCTACAACTATTGAAACACCTCCTTGAAGTCATCATTCTCTAAATATGCCTCTCTATATGCATCATGGTGAATGGTTCCATATGCATAAGAGTTCCCAAAGTTGTGATCTTTGATGTCGGTGGAATTGAAATTATTTCCTCGAACTTGTTTGTCCTACCCTTCTCATACTTAATCACGAAATGAAACTATTGTAGAAACTCCACACACTTAAAATGCCTAGTCTTTTGTAGCTTAGTTTGGGCCTACAGGTATTGTAGTGGCTAGTGATCTACACTAGTACAAATGGGGCCAAAATTTGACGGTTATTTTGATCCGAACTTAAACAAGAAGATAAAAAATTACAGATATAACCATAAATATAGAGATGCAGTAGAAATAACACTTCATTTCATTAATATCAAAATACTGAAATATGCTTACAAACAGAATGGAAATAAACTAGCTTGGGCGATGGTAGCTTATCTTTGAGAAGAGATGTGGCGGCTACATGCCTCTAAACTGTGTTATAATGAGGCTCAAGGGCCTATTTATTATTGAACAACAAGAGAAAACCCTAAAGAACCAAAACCCTAACCCCAGGAGATGTCACTTCAAGAGTTTGTGGGCCTCATTGGGGTTACTTGGGCATCCATCTTCCCGGGGTCGTAACTTGGTCATATATCTTTATTTGGCGTGTATGATACCTTATTGGAAATGTCTCTTTGAGTAATACAGGATTTGTGGTAGGCCCCATGTTAGCCTGTAGAAGACCTCAGAAAAACATCGTTTAGGGGGTCAAAACTACTCCGGAAGTTCAGGACCTAAAAAACTGCTAAAAATAGTAATTATTGAAATAAACAAGGAAATAGATGAAACTAACTGGAGGTCTAGGTGGAATAGGCAGGTGGCCACCAATATCCACCTAGATTAGATGTGCCCCCCTTAAGAGGCAATGGTTCCCATTGAGTGCAAATCCTCCATGAGATGAGGAAATTTTTGTTGACCCTGGTCCATGGTTAACCACTTTCCCTAGTGAAGGAGTTTGCTTGCTTTGACAACTCGAGATAGATGGATCCTCTATTGGCAAGTGTTCTTGATATGCATGTCCATGATCTGATCAGTTGTGGCTTGTTCCATGTAGTCTTGGTTGAGATTTGTTCGTGTGGTTTGTTCTGCAATGTCAGATGTGTCCAACAATGGTGGAAAGTATGGTCGAAGGCGGTCTACATTGAACACTAGGTGCAGACCAAGGAACATTGGGATGGTGAGCTCGGAGGAATTATCACAAACAAACTTAGCGATGGTGTATGGCCCATATCGGAGTAGGTGAAGTTTTCGGTGGGGTCCAACAAGGTGCTCCTTCCGCAAATGTAGCCAAATTTTGTCGCCCACTTAGAACTTGTGCGACACTCGATGTTGATCATGGCGCTTATTGTACTTTGCTTTGGATTTTTCCAATATACCATGGACTTGCTGGTGGATATGTTGAATGTGTTCAATGAAGTTGTTAACCCTGTCGGCTTCAGACTGAACGTGAGCCGAATTTTCCCGTTTCTAAAAATGGTATGGCCACATCAATGGGACATAATGGTTGCAATATCAGCCCTACCTGAAAGGGGTTATGGTATGTTAAGTTGTGGAGATATCTGTTGTAGTTGTGTTGAACATAGGGGAGGCTTTCATCCCATGTGTGTGGATGCTTTGAGTTGTACATGCACAAAATGTGTACGATCATCTTGTTGACAACCTCTATCTCAATCTCAAATGGTTGATGCAGGTTTGGTAATGTGAGCACTAGTGTAGAGTAGGGACGATGCTTCAACTTGGAAAACGCCTTTTTTTTGGTTTTAGACCAAAACAAATTGCTTTCACTTCGCCCTTGGTCACTTGACTTAAAGGCCAAGTGAACGCAAACCTACGGTAGAAATTGGCAAGGCCCAGAAAGTTGCGAAGCTATGTAAGAGTGGTTGGGGTTGGGCAATCCCGAATGACTTGTATCTTGGTTGGGTCCACATGCACACCCTTCTCATCAATGATGCACCCCATATATTGAACTTGGGTCATGCCAAAAGTACATTTCTCTAAATTCGCACATAGCTTGTGTTGTTGCAGGGTTTGAAGGACCTATCGAATATGGTGGAGGTGCTCTTCCCAACTTTGGTTGAAGATCAAGATGTCATCTAAATACATCACCATGAATGAATTAATGAAGGGTCGGAAGATGTCATCCATCAATCTCATGAAGATTGCAGGGCCATTTGTCAACCTAAAAGGCATGACCAACCATTCAAAAATTCCCTCCTTGGATTTGAAGGCGGTCTTCCACACATTGGAGGGTTTGATAGGCACCTATTGATAACTAGACTTCAATTCAATCTTCCTGAAATATTTGGCACCCTTGAGCTAGTCCAGAAGGTCATAAATCCATGGGATTGGGTACCTATTCCAGACAATGATCTTGTTCAGTGCCTGATAGACAACAAAGAGTCTCCAGGTCTTGTCCTTCTTTTGTACCAATACAATAAAGCTCCCATAGGGTGATGAGCTTAGCCTAATGTGCCCTTTCTACAACATCTCCTGAATCTTCCTCTTGATCTCATCATTCTCCAGACCAAAGCATCGATATATCGGTCCATCGGGTAGTGGCATGCCTGGGACCATATCGATGGAGTAGTTGACCTGATAGTGCAGAGGTACCCCTGTAGTCGAGGCGAAAATGTCCCTATACTCCTCCACAACCTTGTCCATCTATTTTTGTTGTGTAGAGGAGCCCTACCTAGAAGTCGTGGCCATAACCCTCTTCTTTCCCTAAGGGTGAATCATAAGGAAATCAAATTTCCTAGTCTGGGAAATTATCTTAATACATTACTTTGTAGTGGTCAAAGAGATGGTCATAGGCGAGGCTACCTCTGGTATCCTATACAACTTATTTCCCAAAGTAATAATTATAGAGTGAGGTCTAGACTCATATACAACATTTCGTTTCCACAAGTACGGTTTTCCTAGTAATACATCACAAACTTCAAGAGTCGCAACATCACACAATACCTCATCTGTGAAGGGATTGATGTTGTAAGGAAGGCAGCATTGTTGGCTATCATGGATATCTCGTCCTTGGTGGAGACACTCGATGGTGTACGGATGTGGATGTGTTATCGTCGATGGGCCTAGTCGCTTCATGACCTCTGTTAAAATGAGGTTCTTTTGGCTACTGATGTAGACAATGAACTGCAATGGAGAACCCTTCACCCACAACTATGAGTGAAAAAGATGTTTCCCCTCCTCTAGATCTTTAGGCTCATTCTTTTGGATCTTGGTGGTAGACATGGTGGCACTGGCCTCCACGTCAATGATCAGCTACCCTTTGTCATTCCCCTTGTCAGGTTATCACTTAGATTCGTAACATGCATCTAAATCGGAAGCCTTCAGCTTGGCCACCAGTGGCTGCTTGGCCCAACACTCGCTTGTGTTGTGAGTGGAGCTCTTATGGAACTCACACCATTTTCCTGTGTCATTCTTTTTCTTTGTGGTGTTTTTCTTTGCTTGTAGCTTTAGTGGGTTGTCCTGGGTCGCCCCGCCTTGGCTTTGGCCTTTTTCTTATGGTTTGGGGATGTATTTTCCTTGCTTCTGATTCACATATCCAGAGTCTCACTTCTTGTATTTAAACTTTTGCTCAATCTTGATAGTGTATCAGTATGTCGTGCCGAGCGAGGAGATGTCCAAGAACTCCATCTCATCGTGGATGTACTTGTGTAGACAACCGTGATACTTGAGTACCAAATGCCACTTAGAATCCTTGATACCCAATTTCGTGTGGAGGGTATGGAAAACATTTGTGAAATCCGGCACATCTTGGTTCCTTCCCTACTGTAGCATGGTCCACCTTATGTATTTATCTTCATAGCTCCCAACAGAGTAATATTATTCCTTGATGGAATCTCGGAAATAATCCCAGGTGGGTGTGGCTGAAAACAATGAGGATTCCCTCTTATCCTTGTATTCGTAGTAGGTTTCCCACCAGTCCTTGACATGCGGGGCATCTTTGAGAAGTGAAAACATAATTTTTACCGATTGGAAAAGTCATGAATTGAAAAATATCCTTCCAACAAATTCAACCATTTATATATGGTGTTTGCATCTATCTGGCCCTCAAATATGGGAATATCAAAGTTAACTTGTACCTTAAAAGGAGTGGTGCATCCAAAGTGATTGATGGATGAAGATGTGTCTCCTGTGGGTAGTCGTCGGAGGATCTGGGAAAAGTTATCCATCATCACATTCCTCTGTCACTCGATAGATTCCTCGAGCAATATCTTGAAATGAACTCCTACCCCTCATATTTATTTTGTTCTTCCATGCGAGGTTGTCGGGGTTTACGAGGTTGGTCTTGCAAAGGTTCAACTAGTTCGAGGCCTAACTCCTTATAGCTTGACCTTGTTGGGAACACAGAAAGAAAAATAAAGAAATAGAAGAGCACTCTAATACCACTGATTTGAACTTAAATAGGGGTGCAATAAATTACAGATATAACCATAAATATAGAGATGTAGTAGAAATAACACTTCATTTCATTAATATCAAAATATTGAAATATTATTACAAATAGAATGGAAATAAACTAGCTCGGGCGATGGTAGCTTATCTCTGAGAATATATGTGGCCGCTAAATGCCTCTGAAATGTGTTACAATGAGGCTCAAGGGCCTATTTATTATTGAAGAACAAGAGAAAAGCCTAACCGCAAGAGATGTAATGCCAACAGTTTGTGGGCCCCGTTGGGGTTAGTTGCGTAACCAACTTCCCAGGGTCATAACTTGGTAATATTATATTTGTTTGGTGTGCATGATACCTTGTTGGAAATGTATCTCCGAGTACTACAGGATTTACGGCACGAGCTTACAGCGGACCTAAAAAAAACACTGTTTAGAGGGTCAAAACTGCTATGGAAGTTCAAGACACAAAAAACTGCTTAAAATAGTAAATGTTGAAATAAACAAGGAAACAGATGAAACCAATTGGAGGTCCAGGTGGAATAAGTGGGTGGCCACAAATATCCACCTTGATCATATTCGTCAGATATGTGACTTATTGGAGTGAACTATTCGACACATTGGAGCTGAGCAACTCATCACTGGAATTGTGTAGAATAGTTGACACTTCAGTAAAATTTGGATATTCGACGGTGCATACATCGATTATCTGACACAAAAAATGGCCAAAATTGACATTAAAATTTTGACAGTTTGAATTCATCTTTACAACGCTAAAATTCATTGTAT